>CM056574.1:176146282-176218782 GCA_029721435.1 Gymnothorax reevesii
TTTGACAAAGAACAAATACTGAGGCCAAAATCCATTCGGTATAATCATTAAAATAAAGAAAGATAATTCAAACACAATGACAAGAAACATATTCAGTACCATTGTCCTGAGCCTAGTGGCTTGTTAGGCCAGTGCTTAAAGGTGCACTATGCAATTTTGTTTACTTTCTGCGTGATTATATTTTTGACTCAATTCGCTGACATCTCTCCACGATCCGCTAGCTGCCTGCCCCTAAATTCACTGTAAAAAAAAAAAGCCGGGCTCTGGAGACCGCACAGGCGTCACAAACTGCAGATAAACACAAGGGGCACAGGCTGTGCCCCAAAACATAGCAAACCGTCCAAGCCAATCACCGAAAAGAGCTGACAGTTATGGAAGCGTGGGAAGGAGGGAACTATGGGAGAAAGGGGCGGGCTTCCTCTGTTCTGTTTGAGTTCGAATGTCAACAGAAGTGAAAGTAAACAAACTTGCAAAGTGCACGTTTAACTCCTGTTTTAACTCCTCGGCTCTTAGTCAGGTTTCCTTCACAATTTGCTGGTTCCCAGTTATACGCCTGGGTGCAGTAGGGCACTGTGGGAGTGAATTGTTTTTGCCCAAGAACTCAAAATGAAAGCTGTGGCAAGGACTCGAGCTCAGGACCCTTCGATCAAAAGTCTAGCACAGTTAACCACTGCGCTACCTCATATCCATTGGGCTACTAAAAAGCAAAAAAATACATTCCAGTCCTTCTCTAAGACTCGGTGTGATTTCATGTTATCCAGCCAGCTGCAAACAGAATAACAAATTGTTATTCTCCAGCATCTGTGCAAGAAACTGGTTTTTCCACCCACATCATTTCTACAATTTTTCTTTTAGTTCAGCAATGATCATTTCATATATACAATAAGAAGAGGGAAAGTACTTACACTCATTTGTAATCCAGAGGTCATTATGTATATATTGATTCTTGGTTACCCGTCTCCAAATAGCAAGAATGCGATCACCTCAACTACGTACTTATTGATTCTATACATCCACTCAATTATTCTACCTCACCTTCACCATCAGGGTATTGGCCTGAGTCCCATCCTGGATGCAATACTGGCAACGAGAAATTACTGACTCAATGTCAGAATTAAGTTTTTTTCCCAGGCGCTTTCCCAGAATCTATATAAGCAGGTGGTCCGGCACGCGTCCTTCGCTAGAGTGTCTGTGTTTAGCTTCGCACTATAGCTGAAGGTGTCTGTAGTCAGGTTTTGCGTGACTTTCTATCTTCTTATTGTCGGAGTTTCTTCTCCCTTTTCGATCTCGCTTTGCTCCTGTGGTTTGGACTATTATACGTCCTTTGGAAGTGTGAGTACTTGCGTTTGGTCTGTATTATTCTGATGTGTTTGTACTGTGTTCGTGCTGCTCTCTTTCTCTCTGTCGTTGTGCTTGGCCTCCGTATACTACTGGCCATTACATCTAGTACATCATTACCCTGTAATTCAAATGGACATGTTTGGGATTGTTGGAATCCTTGGGATCTCCACTAGAATTTAAAATAGGACTGGAGTTCCTCAGGTTGGGTAGAGTTTAGAGCGATAAAACACATACTGTACGCTTAGTCCAAGCGATTATAGTGAACACAATGTCCTCTCACTATCTGGATCCACCATTAAGTACAACTATCCTCACGCTATCTCACTGCATCAGAAATTATTTCCATTCTTCTCAGATTCTGCTGTATCGGATTATTCACAAATGGGATCATCTTGGGGGAAAAAATAAGATAAGGATACCCTTTACCCTCCTCTGTCGCTTCAGTTATATTGCGACCAGTTATGAACAGTACTCACGGAGGTGTGCTAATCGGTTTCCGCACCATTTTAGCTAGAAACACAATCAACTCTTTTCATTCCTAATGTGCATTCATGGCACTTCAGCTGTAAATATGCATCATGTAATTACCGAATTGCAATATTATTCACTGATTTCACTGAAGAACCTCCAAACTGTGTTCTGGTCTCCTCCATGTGACCTGAACGCAGACGCTGACTGCCATGAAAAGGAAAAAAAAGTATCGACTTGGGAATTATTTCCTGTCGCCAACTTTTAATAAGTCAGAAAAGTAAGACTTGGAATTGTATGTATTTTTTTGTTCTCATTGCTTACAGTAGTATTTTTCAATATATTTTCACCAAATAATTTTGGAGAAGTAAAATATTAGGACCCATTTCAGACAAAATTAGTGGTGCTTAATCATCACTGCACACTACTGTATATTTACTGCCTACTGCTTGCTGGCATTTAATCTGCTTGAAAGAAAAGAATTGAAGGTTAACTGGTACAACAATATGAACAATGAGAAAATTAAATAACAAGATAATGAGAAATAATTAGTGCCTACAGCAGCACAGTAATACTTTAAAGGAAGCACGACAAACACAAGCAGTCAGGGTCTATGACTGGCTGAAGGCATTTCAGAACGGTGACATTGCAAATAAAAATATAGTGTGGTGGTTCTGCCTTGCAGTCCCTCTGGGTTTTAGTCTGTTGTGGAGCCCTGTGTATGTATCGCCGCTGCTCTCCTCATTTGTTTTGGGGTTTTGTTTTATTAAATCATTCATATGTTTTGTACTCAGCCTGTGCGTGTGGGTCCCTTATCTACTCTGGGTTCATGGTCCCAATGCCTGCCCGCTTCTTGCCTTCCGCCGGCGGGACCAAACCATGACATACAGTATAGAGCAGGTACATCAATAAACCAACTGAACATTATACAAACAAGGATGCATATGCTGAACAGGACATCATCAATCTTGAGGATGAGAAATGCTGGTGGGTCCTGGCTGTTACAGAGCACCATTCTGCATCTACTGATGATACTGAACTGATGTTGAGGATCTTGGAAAGACCAACTGGAATCAGGATCTACAGACTGGACCAAGGGTTTGGACATGGTTTTTGGGAAGAAATATTCATCTTCCACACCCTCTTCCCAGAAATGTCAAATTTGCTGATTGATTCTTCCATGAGACTGTGGTTGAAAGCAGATCCTAAAATCTACCTAGAAATGATGACTGATGAATGATGTCCTCATGTTAATGGTGTGGATTCACAAGAGCAGCGTCCCCATCTGTAGGCCCGTCAGGTCTTCCAATGATATCTAGGACCCCATATTAAACAGCCTCAGAAACTCTGATGAATCACTGCAGCTATCCCTGCTACGAGACGGTGTAAAAACTACCAGAACAGGAGTGCCAATCATTCAGACCCCTATTGTTGGGAAGGGACATTCATGCTTGTAAAAAATACTTTCTCTCTGAGCCATTGCATTGGTATAATTGTTTAATTTTTTCATGCAGTGTAGCTCATTACCATGTTTGTTTCCTTCCTACATTCTACTGCCCTGCCGTCGCTCTAAATCAGAGGTGCCAATCATTTTAGGTAAGAGCCCAGAATATAACCCCTTTTTAATAGCTATTCACTGAATTTCAAAATGGTTGAAATTTTCGGTCCATCTTTTGGATAGAAAGGAGAAACTGGCATGTAAAAAAAAAATATTCCATCATGGTTTCAAGGTGGAATTAACTGTCAGTCAAGCGGCTGCCACAGAGAAGACCGTGTCGGCAAAGTTTGGTGGAAAAAAAATCGCTTAGGGCCACCGTGGAAAAATATGTACTGCAAGGAATGGCAACACCTGAATGGGGAATCCTTACGTGACGGATGAGCAGGATTACAGCCTCATGCACATTATGCCTGTTACGGGGGGCAGGAGGTTTACCGTGCTGTGTGAGGTCTTAAAACTCATTTGGCATATAGACAGTAAAGAGATGGGTAAATTCCTCAGGAATCATTTAATGGGTAAAAACATGGTAGATTCTTATTTACCTTCCCGGGCTCGCTTATGAAGGCTACGTGTGCTGACTTTGGTACTAAAGCACAAACATGCCGGATTGGAGCTTGCAGCTCTTTCCTCATGGTTTCTTAATAATGGATTTGCAATATGACTTAATGTTGTTGCACTTTCATTTTATTGTTTACTTACAACTGAACAATTCATGCAAGAATAATTTCTGCTCGTGTAATGAAACTGAGGCCTGGCAGGGGTGGGGATATAAACTTGTTAGAACTTGCTCATAACATTAACATAAAGAAATGTTTGAAAATATGCCCAGTGATCATGGCTTGGAAGGGAAAACATTAACAAACAGTACCCACGGAAAGTGATGAGCCCGGACCGACGGAGTTTTTTTTTTTTTTTGTTTGTTTGTTTTGTTTTGTTTTTTTACCTTATATAGCCTATTCTTAATCTGACTGCTTGTTTTTTATTCACTGTGGGGATTTTGCAAAGAAACAATAGAAAACACTCTCAGTCAATGGAGCTCATCCCCCTAGCTCTTCTCAATGCTAGGTCTCTTGCTAATGCTAATGTTTTGCCAATGCCTGTTAAAGTTACTGGTCGTGATAAAACAAAAATGCACCGGAGGGTATTGTGCGACGGCTCAATCTCATGACTGAATATCACACCTGGTAATAAAAATTATGCCATTATGTTTTCATTCAAGTGAATATTGGCACAGTTCCATCGGTCCCAGTGAAGCCCAAATCTGAACCATTAACTTTAACACTGTCGAAAATTATATCCCACTTTAGCACGACATTCTACATTAATTATTTTAATCACTGAAGATGGTCCTAGTTTTTAACTCAAGCTACCTGTAAGGTCGCTGGAGTCTGGGTCTAATGTTTTGTCAATCTATCTATCCATCTATTGAGAATTTGAAATTACCCAGAAGCATTTGGGTATCACGTCATGAAGGCGAGGTTACACACAAGGTCACTACGGATTTCTCCACCATGAGAGGTGGAGAAAAAGTAAACTAAATATAAAATATTCCTCCTTACATTTTCAATGACCAAACAATAATTATGGAAGAAGAATTAGCCTTGAATTTCTCAAAGACTATTTTAGAAATCCAAAATAAAAAAGTGCTCTTCACCACAATGGATAGTTGTCCGAATCCATCACGTGCTCTTCGTCTCCATAGTGACTCAACTGACAAATGTGATGAATTTGCTTCCATTTATAAGGGAAGAGCAGTTTTTATTAGCGTTAGCATTGTCAAGTCTGTTGTTCCAACTTCCTTGAATCTTTCTGCCAATGGACCACAGTGTAGGATGTCTTCCTTATGGTGTCGGAGGATGTCATCTGTCTAATGATTAAGGTATGACAAATTGCACCTGTGTTTTAGATCTGCTTAAACTCTGCTTTCAAAGCCTCCCCCATGAAACTAGTAATATAATTAACTCCTCCCTGATTCCAGGAATTTTTCCAACAGCTTTTAAAACTGTACCGATGAAACCCCTCCTAAAGATATCCAGTGTGGATCATGTTCTGTTGAGTATTCACCGGCCCATTTTTATTATACCTCTCCATTGTAAACTTTCAGAGAAAATTATTTGACAATCAACAAATAACTGGCTGAGTTTTTTTTTTTGTTGTTGTTGAAATCAGCTTGTGTCAGTGATGTGTAATATTGGCTACTGGACTCCTCAGGGTCAGATTCATGGCCCAATCCTGATCTCCCTCACATACTTCTGCTTGGAATCAGATCAATGACCATTTTTATGCAGATGACACACAATTGTGCATTTCTGTCCCATCAATGGACTGAATACAGTCATTGATTATCTTACTGAGATTAAAATGATCGGTAAAAAGTTTTTAAAACTAAAAAAGGTAGATACTGAACTTCTTTTAGTAGGACCCAAAACTGCAAGAAGAAAACCACTCTCTGTTTTTAGTGGTCTTGGTGGCTTTGGTAAACAGATTGATTCACATATTACAAACTTTGGAGTGATTTTTAGAACCCAATATGAATATTCTTTCTCATTTAATTCTCATTCAAACACTTATTTTACATACGAACATATTTTTTTATCCACAACAATATTGCCAAATTCAGACCATTTTTAACTCCGGGAGATGTTCAAATTCTCATTCATGCCATTATCATTAGCCATACAGACTACTGAAATTCCCCATTCAGAGGACCACTGTAATGCCGTCTCCTGATTGGCACACCTGTTTCCCCACCCACCTGCCTTTTTTCAATTGTGCAATTATCTCCTGTTCGCTCTACGTTCATGTTGACGCCTGGTTTAAAAATTACCTCGATTATCTTCCCCTCTGTTTATACAAAACCCAAAACCAGTGAAGTTGGCACGTTGTGTAAATCGTAAATAAAAACAGAATACAATGATTTGCAAATCCTTTTCAACCTATTTCCAATTGAATACACTGCGAAGACAAGTTACTTAATGTTCGAACAGGTGAACTTTGTAATTTTTTGCAAATATTAGCTCATTTGGAATTTGATGCCTGCAACATGTTTCAAAAAAGCTGGCACAAGTGGCAAAAAAGACTGAGAGAGTTGAGGAATGCTCATCAAACACTTATTTGGAACATCCCACAGGTGAACGGGCTAATTGGGAACAGCTGGGTTCCATAATTGGGTATAAAAGCAGCTTCCCTGAAATGCTCAGTCATTCACAAACAAGGATGGGGCGAGGGTCACTACTTAGTGAACAAATGCGTGAGCTGATTGTCGAACAGTTTAAAAACAACATTCCTCAACAAGAAATTTAGGGATTTCATCATCTACGGTCCGTAATATCGTCAAAAGGTTCAGAGAATCTGGAGAAATCACTGCACGTAAGCGACAAGGCCGAAAACCAACATTGAATGCCCATGACCTTCGATCCCTCAGGCGGTACTGCATCAAAAACCGACATCAGTGTGTAAAGGACTTCACCACATGGGCTCAGGAACACTTCAGAAAACCACTGTCAGTAACCACAGTTCGTCGCTACATCTGCAAGTGCAAGTTAAAACTCTACAAAGCAAAGCGAAAGCCATTTATCAACAGCACCCAGAAACGCCGCCAGCTTCGCTGGGCCCAAGCTCATCTAAGATGGACTGATGCAAAGTGGAAAAGTGTTGTGTGGTCTGACGAGTCCACATTTCAAATTATTTTTGGAAACTGTGGACGTCGTGTCCTCCGGACCAAAGAGGAAAAGAACCATCCGGACTGTTATAGGCGCAAAGTTCAAAAGCCAGCATCTGTGATGGTATGGGGTTGTATTAGTGCCCAAGGCATGGGCAACTTACACATATGTGAAGGCACCATTAATGCTGAAAGGTACATACAGGTTTTGGAGCAACATATGTTGCCATCCAAGCAACGTCTTTTTCATGGACGCCCCTGCTTATTTCAGCAAGACAGTGCCAAGCCTCATTCTGCACGTGTTACAACAGCATGGCTCCGTAGTAAAAGAGTGCGGGTACTAGACTGGCCTGCCTGTAGTGCAGACCTGTCACCCATTGAAAATGTGTGGCGCATTATGAAGCGTAAAATACGACAACGGAGACCCCGGACTGTTGAACAACTTAAGCTGAACATCAAGCAAGAATGGGAAAGAGTTCCACCTGAAAAGCTTCAAAAATTGGTCTCCTCAGTTCCCAAAGGTTTACCGAGTGTCGTTATAAGGAAAGGCGATGTAACACAGTGGTAAAAAAAGGCCCCTGTGCCAACTTTTTTGCAATGTGTTGCTGCCTTTAAATTCTAAGATAATGATTATTTGCAAAAAAAAAGTAAAGTTTCTCAGTTTGAACATTAAACATCTTGTCTTTGCAGTGTATTCAATTGAATATAAATTGAAAAGGATTTGCAAATCATTGTATTCTGTCTTTATCTACAATTCACGTAACGTGCCAACTTCACTGGTTTTGGGTTTTGTACCTTAGTTTTCCGCCTCACAGGCAGGTAGCCTCACACAGTAACATCACCGTTTGCAGCAACCCCAGTTCGTTTCTATTTCCTCCGTTTATTTGAGCACTTTGTTTATTTAATAAAATTCCACATCCTTCGCACTTGGGTCCACACCTGTGTTCGCTCTGCAGGTGCCCCTATTACATTCAGGGCTCTAGGAGTGTAACACCGCCAAACCAGTGAAAAAGAAAACTACAGCTGGTGTACAATACCAGTGTCAGAGTTTTTAACGAAAACAAACAGCATCAATCGCATTACTCCAGTACTTGCACACTGCACTGGCTACCTGTGTCTTTTTTAGAATTCATTTGAAAGTTCTTTTACTGGCTCAGAAAGCTTAAAATGGCCTTGGTCCTCCCGATAGCAGAGATTTTCTTTAGTGTTATATTCAAGCGAGACAACTGAGTTCCTCCTCTGCTTGTCCTTTAAATGTTCATAAGTTTTCTCATTGAATCACTGGTGATGCTGCTTTCTATTTTTATGCCAATAAATTGTGTTACAATGTAATAAAATGACTGATTTGCCTTCTTTTGTGTTACTCCCTTCATCTCTAATACCTAATGAAAATAATTTTAAAAATCCCTACCCGTTTTACAGAGTCATTTTAAAAGAGAAAATCATCCGTTTACTGTGCTGTTTGCTGCAGGGCTGATACGTTTCCCAAAAGCCTTTTTTCAACCATCGGAAAGACGCCAGCCTCGTGAGAGCAGCGTCGAACTCCCTGACTCACCAATGTGAACCTGAAATGCTTTTGAACAAAATACTAAAAAGAGAGGGAATCTGCATGCAGGAGTTAAAAACTCACAATTTCAGTTTTTTTTTTTTTTTTTGCCTAAAAAAAAGGCGAAGGATTATGATGAAAATACTTCAGTACGGCGTGCTGCACCATCTCAGTGTAGATATAAGCTCAGGGGTCTGCAAACACGAAGCAAAAGAACACAGCTCACCATTAGCAATGTATTCTTACGAAAGGGATGGTGAATTAAAGCTATAATTATGTTCAGAGCAATTAGTAATTAGCTGAAAGTACGGGAGAGTTTACAGTTGCAACAGAGAATAACAAGAAGAGCATGTTATTCACTAAAAAATTTGTATAGTAATAAAACAGTAAAAAATGAGTTGTACGGTATCAAACATTGCAGCTTTTGGTTTTCTTGGTGGTGAATACATGGACATACCAAAAACATTTCTACAGAAGTTGTTGAAGCCTATATGTTGGTTTATCCCCAAATCATTTCAAGGGCACGTCAGTATTTAACAAGGCTGTATGGTCCTTTCACTCCTCAGGTCTGCGTACCATAAAGATCACATAAAACATGCAGGTCCTGTTGTTATACTTCTGCTGTGAGTGTATTTGTTTAATTTTGTGTTTATGCACTTTACAAGCACTTAAAATATTCAGGTCTCATCCAAATCTCACCCCTTCGCTTTCCTGCATGGCCTTCCGCAAACTCCAAACGGAACCTAATTAACGCGTCATCTTCCCCTGAGGAGGGTGCTCTCAGTAATTGACTATGTCACAAGAACATTTATCAGTTTGCTTATTATAATCTTCTTCAGCCTGCAATATCTTTCCCTTCATTAAAGATGTGGCTAATGGCTAAAACTCTGTAATTGCACATGTACCTGAATTTACTCAGGCTGACTGACCTGCACAGCCCCTGGCGACTGTGATTCGTCTCAATTCCTGATGATAATTTTAAGTGCCCGAAATCAAAAGAGCTGTTAACGTGTCCCTCGCATAAATACTGGGGTTGTACTTGCATTGCATTTTTCTCGTGTACAAGCTCGTGTACAAGCTTACTGATTTGAAATGGCTCACTCGGTTAAGGCACAGCGCTACAGTGCAGAGGTGACTATCATGTCGCGGGTTCGAGCCCCGGCGTACCCACCGGCACGGGTCGGCAGCTTTTTCAGAGTAGCGCACAATTGGCCATCGCGCTACAGGGTTCCAAATTGGGAAGGGACTGCCGGATTTGGGGATAAAATAGTAGCTTTGTTCGTTGCACCAGCACCTCCTGCTGGCCAGACGGGCGCTCGTCAGGAAGACTCTGGGTTTGTTCATGTCCGGGTATCCCCCGCCCTCGTTCTGAACTTACGAGGATTAAACCAATGAGTGTATAAGAATAAGTGGCTGACGGGCACGTGCTTTGGAGGAGAGCCGTGAGCTGTCTTCACTATCCTGAGTTGGCAGCAAGGGGTCGCATGCGAGCAAGCTTTGTACATAGTTCACCAATTAGGCATTCCAGATTCGGGTGGGATTGGAGATGCCAAATTAAAAAAAAAAAAAGAATAACTGATGAGAACAAATGCACAAATGCTGGAAAAAAAGGCACAATTTCATAAGAAGTCAGATTCCAAACATTGCTGTTTTGTTTTGGTTTTTTTTTTTCCAAAAAGACGATGGATGTTGAGGTACCTTTGTATTCCACTATGGGCGTGAAAAGTGAAAGAGCACAACCCTGTCATATTATGTTTTAGCAACTGAGAATTAATGCCAAATTATGTTAATGATAACGACTTGAAAGCAGAGACCAGATAAAGCCTGTGGGAAGGTCGCAGGTGCTGGATAACTCCTATTCGGACATGGGCACCACGGTTTTACCCGGCCATGTAAAATATGTAGAAGCTGGCAGCCACAGTGTTATTTTAGGAGCGTAGGGGCTTCAGTCAATGGGACGGCCCTGTTTCGGTATGCACAACCCCTCAGGTCAAACAGGGCCTTATTCTATCTGCACCAACTCAAAATCAAGTGCCTTCCTCAGGCTAATCGTCTGTCTGAGCCACAATGGAGGGACGGTTATGAAATGAAAAAAAGCAACCGTTTGAAATTGTGGCATCTGGGGTGAGTGTGTGTCTGCCTGTTCTCTCATTAAGTCCCAAGAGGAAGCTTTGTGAATTGGATGTTCCAGGCTGATGGATAGTACAGTTAAATTTATATACAAGCAAGGTTGAAGTATAATGAGAAAATTCTAAGTTGAGAAAGAAAGAGAGATTTGGTTACCGGCTCCAACTATTCAATTTCTCAGCATAAATGGGTCCACGAATGGAAGTTGAATTCATGTGAATAAAGTGATTATCGTGAATTAAACTTTGTGAAAAAGTGCATCCAAAGAGAGACATCCTTTGGCCACAGTATGAGGAGACACTGAAACCCTTTGCTGTTTTCCAACCGTTTACTGCAATTCAAAGCGAGCACGTTTAGAAAGGTCATCGTTATCGGGGGTCTGGGTTTAACTACTGCTTAAATTAGCTCAAGGCTTCCAATTTAACGGACAACCTAGTTCTGAGAAACCAATTATATGAGGAAATTCAGCGTTGAGGTCAAAAGGGTTCAACTGAATCTAAGCCTTAACTGTCAGAGGTTCAAAATTCAAAAACAAATACCTTGTTAGTGAAAAAATGCCGATGATAACAGTTCTACAACTTCATTTTTCTGGGGATTTACGGCATGTATAGACTGCAACCCCTTGATGCAGATGCCAAATAAATCCAATACTTGCCTGTTGTGCATCACTTTATGTTAGGCTTTTTAACTTTGAATTTATGTCACAGAGATTGAAAAAATGATTGTAATGAAGCAAAATGCTTCTCTCATTTGTAAATCCAACTACAGAATTATTCAGCGATTAAATTTCAGTATTTTGTGCATGGAGAAGTTAAGTAATATATTCAATTGCAATAAGAAAAAGAATATTTCGGTTTGACATAAAGCCTATATGTAATTAATGTGAATATGGTGGGTGTGATGGTAGGTAATACTCAGCTTGTCATTGGAGAGCACGATGTAAGGACTCCTTTTGGCTCTGCAGTAATGAGTTGACGGCTGAAATAAAAGATCCGAGGAATGAGACTCACTTCTCATCACAGGCTGCTCTCCAGAGCTGATTTTCAGCAATGGAGTGCGGGCTCTGGGCCCGCGACCCGCTCTCAAGCCAAACAGAACAGCACTGTGTTAGGAGCGAGGCCACAGCCGTAATTCAGCCCTCGTTCACCGAGCCCTCTGCTCCTGGGCGAGGTTTAAGCGGGTATGTAAATGTCAAACTCCCAGCACATTCAGAGACAAGTGGATAATGGGTTTCATTTTTTTTTCAGAGAGAGAAAAAGAGGCGGCGAAAGCGTCTGACAAACGCAGCTGAGCGAGGAGAGGAGACCGAGGACAAGGCCGCATCTGTGATGTTTCCGTGAGAAATTAATGCCAAACAAAACCGCATTACAGTCAGCAAAACTGGCAACTAATCTGTTACTCCATTTCTCACTTGTCTGAATGTATTTTCCTCCGCCGTCGGGCTTCGCTGTGCTATTTGTGAGCCTCGTGCTCCGAGGACGCCAGGAGGGCTGCGACACAGCAGAGAAATGCCAGACCCCCACCTATTTAAAAGAGGAAAATATATAATACTGATGTAATAGATGAATCAGTAAATATAAAGTTCGCATTTTCTCTATAACCCCTTCATCCTCACTAGGGTCACAGGGGAGCCGGAGCCGACCCCAGCTGACTCTGGGCGTGAGGCAGGAACCCACCCCGGACAGCTCACCGATCCATTGCAGGCGACACAGCATTCACACACCATTCACACACAAACTCACACCTACAAGCAATAGGTGGCATTGGCAAACACAAGACAGGTTTAAACATAGGAGTATGCTATCGACCACCAGCTTTGGACAGTACAGTCAATTAACTGCTCGTTTAAAGGGATTAGGCAAGCTTGTAGAGGGGGAGGGACTATTATTATGGGAGACTTCAATTATCCTGGTTTCGATTGGGAAATGGTGAAAGGACAGGGTAGGGGGGAGGAAGAATTTCTGGAAGTTATCTGTAAGTCACAATTTTTTGGTGCAGTATATTAATAAACATACAAAAGAGAAGGCAATTTTAGACTTAGTGCTCTGTAATGACTGTGATAGACTTAGCAATGTTGAGGTACTGGAGCCACTTGGGACAAGTGATCACTCTGCTGTTAATTTTGACGTTTCATGGGAAGTTAAAAAGGTGTCTTCGAAAACCAAAATTTTTAATTGAGGCGAACAAACTTTAACAGGATGCGCTCATATCTAAGTGAAATAAAATGGGAGTCACTGCTGGACTGTGAGTCCGTAAATTAGATGTGGGAAAGATTTAAGGGGGTTTTACATAATTCACAATGTAAATTCATTCCAAAGGTGTCCAAAAGTAAGCTGAAAAAACAAAATCTTCCATGTAAGGACCACAGCTATTTGTAGGAGTCTGTGGAATAAAAGGAATCTTTATAAGATGTACATAAAGGATAACGATGAGAACACTAAGGCTGAATACTGTAAAATGTGAGCTGTGGTCTAAAAAGAGCTGAGGAATGCTAGAATACTGTATGAAAGACAATTTGCAGAGGGGGCAAAACTAACCCTAAGTGCTTCTTTCAGTACTGTAGCAGAAAAAGCAAAGTTAAAGGGGAGGTTGAGTGTATAAATAAAGAATAAATATGGATCGCTGCTATATGATAACAAGGATATTGTGGATACCGTAAACAGTTTTTTTGTTGAGAATTTTACCTCGGAGCGGGATTTTATTCGGCCAGAGGACGTGTCCAACGCTCAAGATTATTTTGCGGAAATTGAGGTTCGGGATAATGAAGTATTAGACAAGTTGCATAAACTAACGGCAGATAAGGTGGCAGGTCCTGATGGCTTATAACCTAAAGTGCACAGAGAAGTTAGTGAGATCATCTTTAAGCCGCTCTCCGCTATCTTCAGATGGTCTTTAGAAACTGGAGAAATACCAAATGATTGGAAACAGGGCAATACAATACCAATATATAAGAAAGGGGACCATACTGAGCCAGGAAATTACAGACCAGAAAGTTAAAATAGCATTGTATGCAAAATACTTGAATCTATCATAAGAGATGAGCTGGACTTATTTCTTGAACGTAACAGTATCTTGAGGGATAGCCAACATGGTTTCCATAAGGGAAGGTCATGCCTGACAAACCTTCTGGAATTTTCTGAAGAGGCCACTAAGACTTATGATCAAAGCGGGGCTCATTACATCAAATGCTTGGATTTTCGGAGAGCATTTGATAAAGTACCACATAAGAGACTAATTTTTATAATGAGCTCCATTGGAGTTACAGGGGGTATTCTGAAGTGGATTCAAAACTGGTTACAGGACAGAACACAAAGAGTGGTGGTCAGTGGAATCTCATCTCAGCTAGGTATGGTGGGGAGTGGTGTCCCCCAGGGATCGGTGTTGGGGCCCCTGCTGTTCCTCACCTACATGAAGGGTCCACACCTACCTAAATTAGTTAAATTAGCAGATGATGCTAAATTGGGAGGTTTGGCAAATAGTTTAGATTTTACTAAAATCATCCAGGAGGATTTGGATAGAATCCAAAGTTGGGCAGAAATGTGACAAATGAAATTTAATTTAGCAAAATGTAAAGTTGTACATGTAGGTAATAAAAACATTGGACAGGATTACTTCATGGGAGGTTTAAAACTGGAATATGCTCTACACGAGCAAGATCTGTAAATGATTGTTGACCAAACCTTCACAGGCTCTAACCATTGTGCTGTAGCAGTTAAAAAAGCCAATCAGATGCTGGGATACATTGCCAAAAGTATTGAGGAGAAATCCAAGGAGGTGATACTTCTCTTGTACAACACATTTGTCTGACCACATCTGGAGTATTGTGTACAGCTCTGGGAACTATACTTTATGAAAGATATAGAGGCTCCAGAAAAAGTTCAGAGAAGAGCCACTAAACTAATTCTGGGTGTAAAAGATGAAAGCTATGAGAACGGGCTGAAGATCGTTAATCTATTTAGTCTTAGGAAAAGGAGACTCAGGGGTGATCTGATTGAGGTCCTTAAATATGTGAAAGGGATTAACAAAGTGAATTGTGTAGGATTTCTTCGGCCAAGTTCTGTAGTAGAACTCGGGGTCGTAAATGAAAGTTGACCAAGGGTAAATTTAGCACTGACATTAAGAAACATTTTTTCACCCAAAGAGTAATTTCGATGTGGAACAGCCTGCCTGACCATATTGTTGAGGCAGAGACCTTGGGGGTTTTCAAGAGCAGGCTTGACTTAAAGCTAGATACCATTGAGTCATTGAGTATCTGAAGTGATATATTCACAGTATTTAAAAGAAACTGATGAGCGTAGTTGGACTGAACGGCCTGTTCTCACCACTCACCACATTTTATGTTATTTCATTGAGTACAGAACCAAATTGTGAAGATGTGCCACAGTCCAAAAAATTATGGTGCTCACTTTTTTTCATGCCATACACTGCGTGACTGCATGCTTATTTTTCTTAACCAAGTCATGGTTCCGCATCTGCTCTGAGCCACACTTCAGCCAATCAGATTGTCCCTCACTGGAATTGTAAACCAATCAGATTGAACGTAATTGCAATTTTTCGCTAACCTGGTTATAAAGAATAATCTGGTTGAGCAGCTGCAAAGTTTCCTGCTGAAGAGGTCAGTCAGAGATCAGCTCTCCTCAGCAGGCAGCATCAGCCCCTGTCCCAGCTCTCTCAGCACCTGCGCTCAACCTGCAGTAAACCTGAGTCCTGGCAGCACCTGAGGCCTGCCCTACTGCCACTACTGCCCCTGCTGCCCTGCTGCCTCTGCTGCCACTACTGCCCCTGCTGTCATTACTACCCTGCTGCCACTACTGCCCCTGCTGCCCTGCTGCCACTACTGCCCCTGCTGTCATTACTGCCCTGCTGCCACTACTGCCTCTGCTGCCCCTGCTGTCATTACTGCCCTGCTGCCACTACTGCCCCTGCTGTCATTACTGCCCTGCTGCCACTACTGCCACTGCTGCCCCTGCTGCCACTACTGCCCTGCTGCCACTACTGCCACTACTGCCCTGCTGCCACTACTGCCCCTGCTGTCATTACTGCCCTGCTGCCACTGCTGCCCCTGCTGCCACTACTGCCCTGCTGCCACTACTGCCACTGCTGCCCCTGCTGCCACTACTGCCCTGCTGCCACTACTGCCCCTGCTGTCATTACTGCCCTGCTGCCACTACTGCCACTACTGCCCTGCTGCCACTACTGCCCCTGCTGTCATTACTGCCCTGCTGCCACTACTGGCCCTGCTGCCACTACTGCCCTGTTGCCACTACTGCCCCTGCTGCCACTACTGCCACTACTGCCCCTGCTGCCTCTACTACCCTGCTGCCCCTGCTGCCACTACTGCTCTGCTGCTCCCTGCTGCCCCCTGCTGCCACTACTGCCCTGCTGCCACTGCTGCCACGACTGCCCTGCTGCCACTACTGCCACTGCTGCCACTTTACATTTAAAAAGAGATGCACAGGGCAAAAGCTCAGAGCGACCGCATGTCATATTTTTTAGGGGGGGCTTTACATGTCTTCACAATGAAGCTCAATTTGACATTTTCTCAACGACATGACCTTTCCTCAGGGCAGGTCCATATGTGTATAAGTGTGATGTGACCAGGCGTGATTCTCCCTGTGCCCACTGAGGGAGGTGGGTGTCTGCAGCTCTGGGATTCTGATCATAGAGAGACACTGATGGTGTGACTGACTCTGAAAAGGAAACACAAAGATTCCGGCCTCCTCAACGAGCTCAGGCCTTGGCCCAGTCCGTGGGGATCGACTGTGATGTACACTCTGTTCTCTTCTGAGGCAGCTCTGACCCTCATCGAGAAGAGAACACACACACACACACACACACACACACACACACGCATGCATGCGCGCACACACACACACATACACACACACGCACGCACGCGCACACACACACACGCGTGCGCACACATACACACACGCGCGCGCGCGCACACACACGCACACACAAACACAGCATATCCTCACCCTTGCTCTGATGCTTTTAGCAACCGCAGCAATTATTCGCGAAATCCTCGTCGGGTTACAGCTGCTGGAAGCTGCCACGCTCGCCCGAGTCTCCTGTATATTCAAACAATTACTTTGTCCTCAAGCTGTCAGGATGGTGTGACATTCCCCAACAGAATAGTTTGCAAGACTGCTCTGTACACAGCGCCTTGGCCGCGTTCCATGGCTCTTACGTCACTCCCCTTGTGCGGCTTTTCTTCACGAGCACTGGCACATTAAAGCTGTGCAGAGATCATGTGAGGTAAACGGCACAGGGGTCTGCAGCCAAAATCAATCTGACAGTCGCTGACACAAAAACATGTTCTCGCACTCAGAATTATGACATTCATTAAAAAAAACACGGAATTTCAATGTTGTACTTGACACTGATTTAAAATTGCAGGCACAAGGTGTTGCTTTTTTAACAACAGGCAAATGGCTGAACATCTCTGAAGACACATTACACACACTCTTACACACATACACACACTGAGAACCTAAGGCTTTTGAACAATGACATCATTGAAGCCGACATTATTCTGGACACTACCTCTCAGTACTGTACTATAAATTCAAAATATAGGCAACAGAAAGGAACATGTGAGGAGGTCACTCATCACACCGTCAAAACATTTGTCAAGGTTTATTACTTTAATTTTTCCAATATTTTTATCCAGGGCTGCTTAGAGTCAACTTTAAGCTCAGTAAGATTAACCCATTTATGCCTAGCGTCCTCACATGAGGACTGTTAAGAAAAAGTGTCCTGTTTGAATGACTATTAGAGTGGTATTTTGAATTATAATAACATAAAAAAGTAAATAAAGAAAATTCAGGCCTAAATGGGTTAAGGGCCCAACAACTGCGCTGATCTAACCAATTATAACCACCAACCTTCTATCCTCTAATCAAAGACCTTAACCAGGAAGTGACAGACTTTTCATTACTTCACGGCCTCTGTTAGCACCTGGGCTATTGGGGGGGGGGGGGGGGGGGGCCTTTCCTACGAAATTGCTGTATAATTTTGTTGCCAGTGTACTGAATGTACTCAGAACTGGGCTGAGTAGTTGATGCACTTGATATCAAGTTATCTGTGACTACATTAACTCCGGCAGTTGGTTCCAATGCAGTGTCATAAAAGATAGAGTCCATGTAGTTCTATCAACAGAAATCCTCTAAACTCCCTGGTAACGAGACACCTCGGCGAAGCCCGTCTCAAATGCCACAGACCTCTCCATCAGATAGACCAGACCAATCCTGAGAACAGACGCACCAATTTACAGAGACGACTCATTCACCGAGACAGAGAGAGAGAGAGAGAGAGAGAGAGAGAGAGAGTGTGTGTACAGGATTTTCACATTAGCAACCTAGCAGTCAATGTTGTCACAATCAGAGACTTAATTTGCCTCGTTGCTTTTAGATTGTCATGAAGATGAAGATTGAACATTTCTTATTGAACTGATGCACATAGGTCTGTACGCGTGCATCCAGAGTAATCTCGGAATTTAGCCTATCATCATGCCATCTTGTGATATAACTTTTTCATTGCCACCTTGACTACCGAAGACATTTTCCAAGGCTGCTCCCGTGAATTGGATTTAATCGCTTTTTTCTTTTTTTTCTGCATGCTACAAGATTGTTCTCACTCTGAGTAAAGTCTCCAGTCCAAGACGTCCCTCTCTACCTTTCAAGTTTATATTTAAGTATTTATTATTATAATTACCATTATTATTTCTTTTTGTATGTTTGTTACGGGATTGAAAGTACGTTTTCACTGATCTCAGCCTCTGGCGCGATTGTTCTGGAGGCCAACCGGCTCCATGATGGGTGCGCGTGTGTTCCTTTAACACGCATCTTGTAAGCTGTTCCTTTTCTTGAAGCACCACGCCCTGAGTGCACAAACTTTTCACATGGATCATACTTGGTGCAATTAGAAATTTTATTTTGAATTCTAGAGAGTTGCAGACAATCCGTGTCCCTGTATCCCACAGCATTTGCGGGGCATTTCCCGTGTCTTCCAAAATGCAGATACTGAATAAACAAAACATGACCCTTTAATGTCATTCACTCTCATTGTGTTGTATCGACGGAATTTTTTTTTTTTCTATGATACTTCAACAACTCATTCAATATTTTTTGCTTGCTGATTCTTTTCAACGACCAAAGATCAAAACTCTAAAACTCTTAAATGAGTTGATTCGGACAGATTGAGTGTAAGTAAGACATCTGATTCGGCATTGAGGCATACGCTGGCCGTGACTGTCGTAAAAAGGTAGCCTAATTGTTTCCCCACGGTCTAACTCAAGTGTCTGAAAACAAATTTGGCCAATAAAAATGGCAAACTACGGCCGGAAAATTCCCGAACAAATTTGCGGGCGAGTGGTAGCAACAAATTTGTCCTCACAGGGTAGCTGTCATTCATGTTTTTTTTTTTTGTTTGTTTTTAGTAGCCCACTTTCAGTACACTGTATCTCACAATGATAGCGTAACCCGGTCCCAAGCAAATTTGTTCAAAAGATCTCCATTTTACGCGAGGAATCATTTCCTTCGCGGTAATCCATCACATGGATAATCACAACTCTAGAAATATGTATCTTCTGCAGTAGGAAAGTGTATGAAGAGATGTGGGGTAGTGGAGTAAAGGCGAATAATCGAGCGCACTGGACGCGTCGACAGCGTTCGCCGATGATTCTCCATCAATGCAGCAATGGCACTTCATCCCATGCAGTAACCTGCCAGGCGCCAGAACAACTCTGAGGGCACCACTGGCGTACGGTTGAAAACAGACTAAAATGTTACACACTGTCTAACAGCGCCGCACCAAGAATTATTTGAATGGGTAAAAGGAAACATGAAGAAAACTCTCTATGGAATACGGACGCTAATTCATGCGAGTCGTGTGCGTCAACCGCAACTTTAGTGTCTAGACATAAGTGACATGGTCAGACACTGGTGCAATGTTTTTTTGATTTTTGTTTTTTTTTTAACGGGGGACAAATAGTCTGAATTCAATATCAACCACTGCCGGTAAAAATTATCAGAGTGGAGCTGATCAACTTCTCCGGCTTTCAAGCGCGTTCAAGTAAACTTACTCATTCCGCCCGCAGCATCCGCACGATGGTGTAGGGCGGTGGCTGACGGTGTCTGGCAGAGTGGAGATTGGGATGGCGTGAAACGGCAGGGAATGGAGGCTGGAAGCTTCAAGCATCCACATTTGTGCAAATGAACGAAATAACATCCTTAGCTAATTATGAAATTCCGATACATCGTTATTGCGGACGCAAATGTAGTCTACTGCTATCGTTGCCTCGCAGACTTCATTTGTTTGCATTGGTATTCCTTTCATTCGCAGCTTTCGAATTAGATTTTGATTTCCGTTGCCAAACGGTATAATTCAATTACAGTTAAGCTCATCAATATGTCAATGTCTTGACATTGGAACTGATCTTATTTGATGTAGCTCCTGTCTCCGAGTTGATATAATGCTTACCGTGCTTATTCTCTAACTTTCATGGTTTTCTTCTTCTTTCTCTTTTTTTCTTGGAAGAGAAAATAGTTCGATCGTGATTTAGACTGCACATGAAACCATCGAACCGGCAGAACGTGTAGTGAATCATATCATTTAATGAAACAAAATGTCAAAATAAGTGAATTTGAATGTGGCGCAGAGTACAACAGCTTCAGTACTTCCTCCGGCTGTGCTAAACCTGAGACAGGATTTCGTGCATCGTATGAAGAAAAGCTTATACGACTACGACCCCAAGATGTAGACGACTGCAAATACCATTCAAATCCGTGTGTTAAGCGTTACGGAATAGACTGTATTGCGTATCGCTTCCCATTATCAGAGGCTGCAAATAAAATACGTTGATTTTCTCCCAGGCACGTCTCCGACAATGACTGCACAAGTACGGAAGGCAATGAATAGCTTCTTTTTCATTTGCAATGTATTTGAAACCACACCTTCAGAAGATATTTAAGTTCAATACCTTTTTCCATGCTTTAACTTTGGTATCCGCACAGTTACTCTCCGTAATAATACAGTTCTGATGGTCATACCGCAGTTGAAAACGATTTTATATCTTTGGTGTTGGCTATTAAGAGCAAGATAGACTACCCATAAAACAGGCTGTCATTTGGAATGGAAAAGTGCTGAGATCCCCTGTTCATAGTCTTCTGAGCATCGGTATTGTGCGTTGTTGCCACAACCAGTGCGTTCTGACATGGCAGTGGTGATAAAATCATAAGCTGTATTCAGTAGTTTTCTGAACCAAAAAATGACCATTTCTACTTTACCAACCCAATTTTTCGGCCATGAAAACAATCGAATCGTTAGTTTATTTTTCTAATTCTATTTAACTTCGCTCACAGATACTTGTACTTAGCGATGTAAATGCCCTACAGTTGCCGTGTCAGCTAATGCGGTACATGGCCTCGCGTTCCGGTATCGACTCACCATTCTGACGGAAATAAGTGAAGCCAAAACATTATAAAAATGGACAGTGGTGTCCGGGGAACACGATTTCTTCTCCTCTGAAGAAAGCTTACATCGAGTCGCGTCGCTTATATATGCACAGTTGCCATAAGATCGTTCCAACACGGATGGTCATGAAACTGACCGCTCAGGTATGCCAAGAGTGTCTGCTATTCCCCAGGGCTCTCCTCCATGCACATCGACAGGGAAAGTGGACAACGCATAAAAGTTTTAATCGCACTTACCTTTTACAATGATCCCACAGATGCTATAAAGAGCGAAGAGAAAATGTTGCTTGAGAATCATTTTCTTCTTGCTTCCTTCAGCCAAATGTGCTGACGCTCGACTGTTTATTTTTATTATTTTTTTTCCCTTTGTGTTCGGGGACGGTTTTATCCTGGTGAGGCGTTCAGTTACACCCAGTGAGAAATTATAGGCTCCTCTTATGGGAATGCCTTCGGCCCCGCGAGTGAAGTCCCAAAGCTCTGCCGGATCCGGGTGCTGTGGCACAATCTTTCGCTGGCTGGGTGGTAGAGATGCTCTCGCAACGATACAGAGTAGTACAGCTTCAGCCGTCCTCGACTCTTCAGATCTGCAGCTTAGAGTCCCGCCTACGCCGCTCGACAGTTGAAGACGCTTCACCAATAGCCAGCGCCGGCAAATTATACCAGGAGTTGTAGTTTTTCTAAATTCCAACACCTTATAATAGGCTTATCACCGGGACAAAACTGATTATTTTGCCATTGATATGATGGGTACATTGTGCTCTAACTATTTTATACTTTCGACCATATTAGCTGTCATAATGTTGAATATGCAGAATATCCGAGGCAGAAGCGTTCTTTAGAGGGGGCAGGTTTCCGCCTTGTGACATGCTAAATTTCCGACGCGAACCGGACTTGGTGCTGAAAGGACAGCAGCCGGTCTCCTGTCGTAGCGGACTGAACCACGACCGACACAAACATATTGGGCCCACATGAGAGCTCTAAGAATTGTCGCTTCAATGACCACCAATATGTTCTGTTTTTTACTTCATTCTTTGTTCCAATCTTTGTATTCCTCATGACTATTCCATGTTTTACCTCAATAAATCATAGATTCACTGTGACCTGACATATTTTCAGTGTGGCATACTTTTCTATTATGTGGGCTTAGAACCAGATGTGGCTTAAGAACATACAAAAGAAATCTCATGCTATGTCCCCATGCATGCCTGACAAGACTTGACTCAAGATTGATGTAATAGTTAAAACTCTTGGCAAAAAA
This sequence comes from Gymnothorax reevesii, assembly GCA_029721435.1. Classification (NCBI taxonomy): domain Eukaryota; kingdom Metazoa; phylum Chordata; class Actinopteri; order Anguilliformes; family Muraenidae; genus Gymnothorax; species Gymnothorax reevesii. Next base: position 176,168,660 of record CM056574.1, read on the forward strand.
AGTCTTGCCATGAAAAATTTGGACTGCTCTATCCTCTTTGCAATCCTACCAGTGTTCAAGCGTGCATTGAAGATATTTAGATATTAGATATTTATTACACGTTTTTAGAAAAAAAAGGGGTTTTCCTCTTTCGCTTCCCAAAAAATACATTAAATCTGAGTCCACACAAAAATGCAAAAACATAATTTAAGTGGAATCAACATGTCTAACCAATTGGCGGCGATGACATAATTCAATGTTAGACCATAGGTGCGTCCAAATTCCTATTTAACATACGTACACACAGAATTTTGTTCAATACCTACTACTCAATCATCAATGTTGTACATACAAATATGTATGTACCAGCAGAGTTGGCACAAAACCTGACTTGGCCTATTGTACAGTGGCCATCTAATCCATCTCCTGCGCTGGTTTCCCCATGGCGTGGCGTGGCATGGCCTTCTCCCTGTGAAAATATAAAGACAAAACTTTGCCTCTGAAACAGTGGCAATTATGGCACAGGCTAATACAGCATTTCTGTTGATTTGATTTATGGTGTATGTCATGTGTCATTTCTACAGAGAATATCGGCTGTACCGATATTGACCCACGATTTTTTAGAAAGCGTAGTAATACCACCTGCTGCAAAAGGGTGAAAAAAAAAATAGGATTATCAATTCATTCAACAAAGTAAATAAGCTAATCCACTGTCTGATTGCTTATTGAGTAAAGTTAATGGGGACAGGATTAGAGTCGCCTTATTAGTTAAAAGTTATTGGTTATTGCTTATCTCCGTTCAGCATGATGCCGAAAAATACTTATGTAAGTCAAGTTTTTTTTTTTTTTGGAAACATTTCACATGCACTTTGATGTTTGACACTTTCTCCAGCCGTTCCTTCAAGACTGCATCGGTTTGATCAAAGGAAAAGGGCAAGCTCGGACGTTTGCCCCATGGCAGCCGGTGGTCTTACTACGTTTAAAAATAAACCGCGGTTCAATATTGTTACAGCCCAAAAGAGAGCTATTGTTTCCTCTGTCTTGGTGAAAACCACTGTCATCTTAGTGCCAGTGGCCTTATGGGATTGCGCTGTTTCCATCAGGCGCATAAAGCCGAGCTCAGCCAACTGCAGTAGATCGTTTGGATATCGTTCCAATACAATTTGAACCACTCAGGGGTTTCAAAAATTCTACTGAGTTCGCAAACATATTTTCTCCTATAAGGAAATAGTAAACGCATGTGGGTATGGTGACGCACCCCATGTAGCACAATCATAAAACTCTTTAAAACTCTACATAAGATGCACACTCACTGACGTCATGAGCCACAAGCCCCCTTCTCCCTGTCCACACATAAAACAGTGAATAGTTTCTAGAACTGTTGACCTGGAAGATGTTTTCCCATCAGTCGGTTTTCAGTGGGTGAAAGACCAAAATGCATAGAAAATGCTACATTTTCAAAAGTGGACAAGGCCTTATTCATGTATGTTCTCTTTTTGTATTTTACTCATGCACAATGGCGGCGTATTTTATGAATTGAAATTCCAGACAAGACACTCACATTAAATTGCTTGTACATTACGTTATTGTCATTTAGCAGATTGTTATTTTGCTCTTATCCAGAGCGAAAGAACAAAAGTGTTCAGGGAACCCAATTGGGAAGCAGCACTAAAAACACCAGGAGTGTTGATTCACAGAGAACATCACTCTGTGAAATACTCATGGATGAAAATAAAATAATCATAAAAAAAACTTATTGAGCAAAAACACCATACTATCAATGACTAAGCCTAGTACCAAATACAGGATTAGATTGGAGGTGAGGGGTGAAGTGAGTCCAGACTGCGCTTGACGGCGGTCAGTGTCTATGCCGTTCTGACCCCTGAGGGAAGCTCATTCCACTTCCTGGGGGGTAGAACAAACCAGAACTGAGGCAGCACCAGGGCAGAATAAGGGAAGCGCCCATCAGCCGGCGGTGGCAGAATGGAGAGGTCTGGCAGGTGTAAAGGGTCTGATGATCTCCTGAAGATAGGCTGGGGCTGTCTCACGTCCCACCACTGGTTGCCTTTGAGAGGGGGGGTATTGTGGGGGTTTCTCTGGAGGTTATAAATGAAATGAGCTGCAGCACCGTGGCTTGCGAAAAAAGAGTTGCAGTAGTCCAGGCAGGAAAGTTCCAGTGTCTGAAGCAGAAGTTGGGCTGAATAGATGGTAAGATAGGGACTGATTCTCCTGATGTTACACAGGGAGCACCTGCATGCAGGGCTCACTGCTGAGATGTTCTCCGAGTGTCACAGCCTATTTTCCATCACTTCTTTGAGGTTCCTCAGAGAGGAAGAGGAGGACACCATAGTGCCTCCGACAGGGATAGTGAAGTCCAGGACTGGATACGATGGAGTAGGGATGAAAATCACCTGTTTTCCCGGGTTCAGCTTAAGATGGTGGTCATCTGTCCAGCTCTGAATGTCCCTTAAGCAAGCAGAGATCCAAGCTGAGACTTTGGTGTGTCAGATGGAGAGGAGAGACTGAAAGGTTGGGCGTCATCGGCACAGCAGTGGTAACAAAATCCATGAGCGGAGATCACAGGACCAAGAGAACATGTGTAGAGGCAAAAAAGTAGGGGACCCAGTTATGAACCCTGAGGGACTCCTTTAAGTTGGGGATGAGGTGCTGATACTGCCTCATCCCAGGTAACCCTGAATAAATGACCTGAGAGATCGGACTTGATACAACACTTGATACCCACTGTTGCCAAGGACAACAGGAGGACAGGGTGGTCAATCGTGTCAAAGGTCAGGTCATGGAGGATGAAAATAGAGGACATAGAGGCTGTTCTCGCAGAATGAAGTGACTCATTACCAGGAAGATGTGCAGTTTGCGCAGTGTAGTTACACTTGGACTCGTCCATCAAATGTCCACAGGCTGGGATGTGCACATATCACTCTGCTTTATCCAGTGTCGACTGTTTTGCATATTTCTGTAAATACAAATGCTGTAGTGTGATATTAACTTTTATTGAGGAATCATTTTTGATTGCTTGTGATGGGAACTTTTCACATTCAAACAATGACCTCCAGAAGTCATATGGCTTATCGCAATAATATAAGATATATTTTATGCCACCCATGTCCTCATTATATCATTTAAATCACTGTTCTTTCACAGAATAGTTGGATGTGATCCAGTAGAGATCAGGCAAGCAATAACCACACAAATTATTCATGTTGGTTTACAAAATCTATATAGCTGGGAATTGTGGTAAAACATTTTTTTACATAATTCTTATTCCCATATTACTTTAAAATTCCAATAATACCCCTTGGTGATTTGACCTGGCAAAGTCTGAACAGAAGTAAGCCAAAGAAAAAGATTAAATCATTCAAGGCCTGGTTATATTTACTTATTTACTTCTAAAATAATGTTTGCTTGTCATGACATAACAGAGAGGTTTCGATTATCAAAAATGTTGTCTACATTAGCTTTAAACATTTCAATTAACAACATTCTGATCGCATCTTCGTCCGCCAGATGAAGAATAGGGTCCCCAAGTACAGCCAGGTTCCTCCTGATATTTTTTTCACCCGTAAATGACATTTCCTCAGTTCTGTTGGATTTTCTCTCCTGCTGGGTTTGTTTCCCTCTTTTCTTAAGCCCCTGCCACTTGAAGAGCAGGTTGGGGGATTATTGACTTGGGCCTCGTCTGCCTATTCCTGCATCTGTCCGGTTTTTGTTTTTGGATGCGACCTACAACACTGTGGACAGTGATTTTTCAAAATTGTTTGAGTTGTTAACCTTATCCTGCAGTTGTGCCTTTTGCATGTTTTGTTGACTTGTGACCTTTCACCTTTTCCATATGACCTTGTGCAGCGTGTTGCTTCAAAGACTGCTGCAACCAATTTTCTGCAGTCTCTGACTGTTTTATTTTTCTTACACGTGCTATTTTGGGTACTGCTGCTGCTCTGTAAAATGTCTTTGCGATAACTGTTTTGTAAAAAAGTGCCTACAAGAATAGATTTGAATTCAATATTAGTAAATTTATGCCACAAGACAACTAGAGGGAAATATAATGTCACTATTGAATGTAAAATCAGAGTGCAAAGGTGCCACTGTGCAGAGTGCACAATTAACACAGCGCTGCTTTTGTGGTACACTTAGCGTTTAGCAAGGAGTGAGCTGATGATTTAATTAAAACAAAATATGGAAGTGATTCTTTCCACAAAATCCTAGATTTATTAAACACACACACACACAGGCACACACTCACATACTTACACATAGTAATGTTACATTTTACTGGGTTTATGGTTTAATAAGCTTTAGCTGTTGGCAATTAGGTTCTTGAAATTACACAGATTCTAGATAGATAAGATACCAGAATTGTGCAATTCTGAATATTCCACAAAAAAAGATAAGCTTATGTTATTTTGATTTTATTTGTTCAAGGCAGGACTGTCCTGATGTAATTTAACTGGAGGCTTAAATTTAAATATAATGTCTGGAAAATAGCCTTCATTACCGCAGGTGTGGCAGGTATGCAGTGGCGTTATTAATGCATGCAGATTCAGTAAATGAAACCTTCGGTCCAGAAAGACGCAGCTGTGGCATCACTGTGTCACACCCTCTGTCCGTTAATCTCAGAGGAGCCCAGAGGATGTCCCTCGTCGCTCTATAAATCGCCCGTCCTGCTGATGTTGAGTCATCAGCTGCGGAATTACAATACTTCACTAGGGCCAAAAAAGCCTGGCAGTGAGGCTCATTTAAAGGGGCTAAATCTGTTTTCGAATATCAAACGAATTTTTCGCACGACAGGTTATATTCAAAGTCAATGCAAAGACGCGAATACACGCGAAAAAGCATCTTTGCATTGACTTTGAATGTAATCTGTCGTGTGAAAAATTCGTTTCGCGTCCAGTGTGAAAGTGGCCTAATTGAATGCAAAAAAAATGAGCCACTTTGGTCTTTTACACTGGCTGCATTTTCACAGAGTTTTTATTTCGTTATACATATTTACAAAACTACAAAGTATTCATATATACCGAGGCAAATACCCATTCAACTCTCAATAAAGGTAATGTAATCTAATATATGGTGGTCTGCACTAAATCAATTGCCAACTAACTGTACCATTTAGTGACTTTGAATTGAACAAAATGCTGCAGCAAAAGACCTTGGCTTTAATGAGCAAAATGATCCGCTCTATAAACTGCTGGAAGGGAATTAAGGGCGAGCCTCCCTCAGTACATTACAGCTGCTGTTACTCAATGACCCACATCTTAACTTCTCTCACAGTTCTGTGCATGTGAATGTAGTTCCTTTGTACATCTCAGTAAAATAAAACTTATGAGACTGCCGATATTAACAGTGTATGAGAAAATATATATTGTCTGCTTTTAGGCAATGCATTAATTTTGCGAAGGAAATGGTGCTCATTACTCAGAATGCAACACAGAGGGCAGAGAATACAGGGTAAATGCAGGCAGAATCTATAAACATTAATTGACATTAAACTGAGGAGAAGTTTGTGTGGGCAGGTCAAATGGAAATGATGTCTGCATCTTGGGAACAAGGTGTGTGAAGTAATCAGCCAACGAGTAACTTCAATCAATAGATTTTTGGGGGAAAGCACCACCTAGCAGCAGCCATTGTGGCTCTGCAGCAGTGGTTCCCAGCCCAGTCCTCAGGACCCCCTGCCCTGCAGGTTTGTGCTCCAGCTCTACTCTTTCACACCTGATCCATCTTAGGGCTTCGTGTTCATTGGTTGAAAAAAAATCTACCTTCACTTAAAAAATTGAGACTTTGGATCAAAGTAAAAAAAAATTGCGTAAACTTGTCATAGCTTTTTTTTTTTTTTTTTTTTAGGTTTTTCTCAATTGAAAATATTTTTACATGAGTAATTTTTCTCAATTGAAAAAAACTAAAATAAATTAGCTCTAACAAGTTGACCCCATTTTTTTTACTTTGATCCAAAGGCTCAATTTTTTCAGTGTGAACAGGATGTGCATGAAGGTGTTTTGGCCCTTAAATGGATCGTGTGCAAAAGCAAAGCTGCAACAAAAACCTGCAGGACAGGGGTCCCTGAGGACTGAAATTGGGAACCACTGCTCTACAGGAATGGAGTTGCCTTCCCTGCTACAGAGTAATGATGGGTCAGGACCAGCAGTTCCTGATTTGAGTCTCTGGTACGACAGTCCTTGTGCCCTTGAAATTTTACACACATTTGCTTCGACATGTTTTTTGGTGTATGTGTTCGTGTGCGTTTCCTCCGGGTACACCGGTTTCCTCACACAGGCCAAAGACATGCACATCAGGCTAACTGGAGATGCTAAATTGCCCATAGATATGAGTGTGTGAGTGAATGGTGTGTGAATGGTGTGTGAGCCCTGTGATGCTTCGGTGAGCTGTCCAGGGTGTGTTCCTGCCTTTTGGCCAGAGTCTGCTGGGACAGGTCTCAGCTCCCCCCCCCCCCCCCACACACACATCAGAATAAGGCTGATCACTCACCCCACCCCCCCAATCCACCCCCTCAGAAAATGATTACAGTATAATTTAACTACAAGCTACGAAGTGCAACAAGAGTGCTTGTGACATTTTGAAGGAAAGCCACAGTATGTCTTTCATTGATGATAACTGACTGTCTGTGGTCATTTGGTGTGCTGTCAGCTGGTGCTTATGCAACAGTCGTTCCAGGAATACATTACGATTTCGAATCCCTCCTGCTCTCGTGTCTAAAGGAAGAAGTCAGATGTGTCCTTAACAACGGTGGCTAACGCTGGTCCCGCAGTGTGTGCTGTTTGCACAAACTGCTTTAACCCCTGGTGTGGTGGTGGTGGGGGGTGGTCAATTAACTATGTAACCAAATGCTTTAATTGATCAATTAAGCACTAAGTAACAAGAAAAACCTGCAGACATCACAGGTCTTCAACACAAGGACTGGCCATCAGGTGCTTTGTCAGGCTGCAGTCAGTTGGTAGTGGATTTTATTACATAGTTTTTTAACGGCAGCAAAACAATTAGAAAGTAATCAAGTTTTTTAGGCCAGACACCTAATGTTGCAGTGATAGTACAGAACTAGTACAGATAGTACAGATAGTACAGAATAACATCCTCATTAAATGTGCTGGTTTGACCCAACTGGTGCCCTTTCTCAGGACTGGACAGGCTGAAATCGGATTTCTTTCACATGAAACAACCCAACTGAGCTCCAAGTGTTCCTTGCTCTTTTTTTAAAGATGTTGCCTCACCAGAAAAATACTGCTTTAATACTGCTTCAGTCGTGAGATGATGCCTCTGTCTAAAAGTCTGCTGGTCTCTCAGGGTCGCATTAGGCTATAAAGTGCAATAACTTGGGCAGAATTTAGATTCAGACCCAGCCGATAACAGATGATCTTCACGGAGAGTGCTAATTAAGCCTAATTTTGACAATGTGATATCTGGTGACATTCAGAATGTATAAAAAATTTTATTTGAGTTCATTTACTGTAAATAAAACACTGAATGGAAAAATGATGTTGAAATGGTTGTTAATTCATGTTTATAATGGGCCTACTATATTATATGTCGTAGGCCTTGTTATGTTTGGGCTTTAAGGATACAGCTTCTTCAAGTTGACAGCAAAATATGTTTTGGTGTTCAGTCTCTGAAATGAGTGTCGAAGCTGGCCGGCCTTCTCTGTTTGTTCTTCCTTTGAAATATATATTTTGTGAGTCTTGCAGTTCTTCACGCGTAATTACATCAACAGAGATGTGTCTAAGAACAAAAAGAATGTAAATAATTTTGATAATAAGAAATTATGGGCTGCAAAAACCACTGACCTCTTGTTGACAAGGGAGCGTGTATAATGAACACTGACCCAATGCCACAGAGGTTGAACAACAAATATCATCCCGCACTTTGAAGCTCCAGTTTATTCTTTCAAATACTGTCTTGTTTTCCTTCTCCATACTGACCTGGGATACCAGGCCTAAGATATTTGAATAGTGATAATGAAATTGTCAACATTTTATGGTTTTAAAAAGGCTTTCTCAATGCATAAAACAGTGTTGATTTAATTCTCTCCTTTCGTCTGATGTTGAAACATTACAATAATTATGTGGGGGAGGACAAAAAAAGATGAGAGAGGACGGAAAAGCACGACTGTTTCGTTTCACGCGGCAAACGCCAAGGGACTTGTGCTGAAATTCAAAGAATGTCCTCAGCTAAGGTGGAAAGTAGGACTCTTGGACATTCAAAGAACAGATAAAATATTTGATTGATCATCATTGGTTTTATGGTGAGATGAGACCTGCGGCCGATCGACCTCCCGGACAAGGATGTGCAGAACAGCTGCTTCCCGCTGAGCACCAGGAGAAGAAAACAATTATCTTTGTTTCACAACTGTAACCACGTCAAGTAAAAATGGACAATTCCTGACACTTTGTGATTTTGAGTTTTTACTTGATCTTCAATAGCAATTTGCCTCTTTCGTGATTTCATTGAAAATAATTGGTTAATCATTCTCATTTTTTTGACAAATACTTTATTAGTACACGCATCAAACTATAGCAAGATATTCAAAAAAGTCCAAGAAGGGGAGACTGGGTCAAATTGTTACACTTTACAGGGGTAGAATTGACATTATCAGGTTTTTGTTATTAATATGCACTGTAAAGATAGAAAGTTTATTAGGACTACATGACTGATCTGCAGCAACCCCTATATTCTGCGCATGCGAAATGCTGGTGAGGAAAAAAATAGACTCCATATATGGGGTAGTTTGTTACAGGTGGGGTAGTTTGCTACAGGTTTTGGGGAACATTTTGTTACATTTATAATTTGCTTGAGTGAGACGTGTTTCCCACTTAAGTAGGAAAGTTAAGTGGAATGCCTTACTTTCATTATCCCACAAAGCCACAGTAAGGAACCTCTTGAGTCATTCTCTAGGGGCATTGCCATGTTTTGTTATTTGTTTGTAATTTTGAGGCAAATTTCTGAAATAAAAAAGGTAGAAAGTCATCCAATGAGGTACTTTGATCTTGTTACAAGTTTTACAAGTGAAGTTGTTACAGGTTTTGGGGCAAGATCTTACTGTAACAACCTGTGTATCGACTAGTCCATCAGCAGCCCTTCGCCATTGTCCGACATTATGAAATGTTCCAGCGCAATCTTTACATGGGTGTGTCATGACACAGTTGTTAATGTCTTCCTCTCTCTTAATCCAGAAAATCTCGGCTATGTATCAATTACACTTGATGTTAATCGAAATCTGCCAAACACTAAGAACGTTACTTTTTCAAGCATTTTTTCTGGAGCACTAACCTGCGACTTTCGACGTACGTCCTTCTGTCACATAGAGAAGCAGGTCACCTACACGGAGCAGCAGGAAAAATTATCGGAAATATTTACAACGTAGCAACAAGGACGTGTAACAATTAGACCCCGTCTCCCCTATCATGAAATGTCAGTTTTTACTTTATGCATTCACAAATGCCTCAGTGGATCTTGGGTGGTCTGAAATAAAACTGTGTGTATCACACTCTTTTATTACATTACAACTACTGTTATCCTCAAAGTCCTGCTTTGTAAAGTTTAATTGAGATAACACTGGACAAGATTGCAAGCCGACGGACCATAATGCCCTCAATAAATGTGAATAAATAAAGACATTAGGCATCATTTAATGAGGCTTCCTGTTTTCTGTTCTGTTTTTAAAACATCAGCTCAGTTGTCCCTTCCACATGATGATGGCGCATTTCAGAAGAAGGAAGGACTTTCAGGTTTGTAAGTTTGGAGGAGAGCTGAAGAAGCATGAGGTGGAAACCAGAGGGTTAAAACATTTACCGAGTCAACAAATCAGAAGACAGAAATTATTGTTACATGCTGTCATGTACGTCAGTTATGTGCATAAGTGGTTTTACTGCAAATTTCATGAACTTAGTAACCCTCATTTCCATTCAAGCACAAATGTGCTGTTTTTATTCTCATTCAAATTTAATAATTTTTGTAATTCGTTCAGTTCATATTCAGGCTGTGATTTTGTGTCTTGTACCTACTTTTTACCTACTATTACTTTTAACCCTGGCGAATCCACGGGGTCAAATTTGACCTCAACTTATTAGCCCCTACCCTACATTAGCAGATGTCAATTTTTCTGCTAAGTTAATATTTTTCTTGAGGAGAAAAGATGTCTTTGGTTCTCCAGGGTTAATCATTTCTGTCTGCACAATTCTTTTAGAATGATGATTTTTAAAATTCTGCACATATCACAGCTATAGATTTATTAAACTGTGATAGAAATGTAATATTTGGTCTAATACTCTGTTACCTCAGTGATGATGATTACTTGAGTTTAACTTTGGGACGGTATGGAAAATGCGCATATAAACAGAAAATGGCGATATCTAAATTTACTTCGACTCATATTTTATTGCTGATAGTATGAAGACAAAATATTGAAGGTTTTGTTTGATCAAATTAATGTAATTTGTCGATATACAGCCATACCTTCCATTCAGGTCTGCAACACATTCTGAAAAAAAATTGAGACGAGCTATTTCGAACTGATAAAAAGGTATAAACAAAAATGCACAAGAGGCTCCTCAGAGCCTGAACTCAGGCCGGGTGTAGGCCTGGGCCAACCGCGAAACTGTGCGCCCATGAGCAGGACAAAAGAATGAAGCAGAAAAAATAATGATGTCATGTGAAACAGCTGATGTCAGGAGGTCATGATTTGGAACAAAAGCAACATCTTGGAAACCCCGAGTCCTTCATTAGCAAAGAAGCCCGGTCTCACCAATATATATATATTATATTAGGCCTGTTCGATTAATCGATTTTAAATCGTAATCACGATTATTAGTTAGGACAATGTTAAAAACGTAAAACTCATAAAATCGTTTTTTCACTTTAATTAGGGTAATTAAGGTACAGCCCCCGTTCATGTTTGGGCCGCGCTGGTTTGCCGTAGTGACTTCCGCCTCTGTCCTCCCATTACGGTCTTCCTACACATTCGTTGTAAACAAACATGTCGGCGGTGGATTTAGTGGACAAGAGGAAGAGCAAGTCTGTTGTGTGGAAGTGGTTCGGCTCCGTACTCCGCGTTGTAAAATTTGTCGTAAGAAGAGCAAGGTTTGCACTCAAATCCCAATGGATTTGGAGTTATATATATGTATATATAATATATATTATATATATTATAACACAAATGAGTGAGAAAATCATTTTACATGTTTGAAAACTGTCTCCCTCAAAAAAGAGTGGAAGAGATTTGGCTAAAAAGTCAAACATGTGAGGAATCTGATGGAATGTTAATGCGTACTGTAAATGACAAGAATGCTAAGTCTAAGCCGAATACCTGTCATCTCCAATTACTCAGTTGACACTCCGTCAAGGACCGTACTTTATCTAGGACTGCTGTAACCACGTGAGCTCAGAAGTGCTTTGGCGAACCTTTGTCAAATACTATAATACTAATGCCATGAAAAACTATTGTACACAAAGCAAGCCTTATGTATACATTGACAAGAAGTGCTGTTGACTTCTCTGAGCTTTGATGCGACCATCTACCGTTAAAATGTGTATTGTGCTCAGACATATCAATATCCTTTTTTAATCACTGGATGTTATTGTGCTCTCGACTGAAAATGAACCATTAAGACTCTTACCAGCAACAAGTCCAACAGTCATGCGCTGTCATGGCATTGGGTTGTGTCAGTGCCCTTGGCAAAGGTAACTTGCGCTTCTGTGAGGCACCATTAAGGCTGAAAATTACATGGAGATGTTCACGCAACATATGCTGCCTTTATAACATCTTTTCCAGGGGCACCCATGGTTATATCGGTAAGGCAACACCAAAAGAGATTCTGCTGGCCCTACAAAGGTAGGCAAGGCTGTGTGAGAAGTGGGTGCAGGTGCTGGACTGGCCTGCCTCCTGCCCTGTCTTGTCCTCTAGCCAGTGGAGAACAAGCAGCATATTTTTACAAGCGAATTGGGTCAACAAAGACCCTGTACTCTTGTGCACCTTGAAACTGGTTTCCAAGAAGAAAAGTTCAAAATTACTCCTCAAACATTTAATTACTTGGTGTCTTCAGTCCATAAACATTTATTGAAGTGTCAGAAATAATGGCAACATTATAAAGTGGTAAATACTTTACTGTCCCACTTTTTTCAACTATGTAGCAAGAACTAAACTTGAAATGAGCTTATGTTGAAAATCAATACAATTGAAGCACTGATTACTAAAACCCCACAAGTCAAGTCAAGTCAAGTGTGACTTATGGGGTTTTAGTAATAGGTGCTTCAATTTGTGTGGTTAAACATCAAACAACATGTTGTGTTGACTGTAATACAGGTCAAAGCTAATCAAAAAATGACTGCTTCCTGTTTTAATTTTGATTTAATATACTGCCCAACCTTCTCTGATTTGGGGCTGTTGTACAAGTGAGCATAAAGCCAGACCAACTAACCCTGAATATTTACGCTAACCTTCATCTTTCAGAATGTTGTCTCGGAGTATTATTTGTGCTTCATTTCATCGAAAAGGTCTTTTATGCGTCTCTAATATTTCATCGTGGTATGTCTTCAAACTATTACAGAATAAAATTAAAAATAATGTATGGTCACATTCAGTGGTTACATCCTACATGCATTGCACAAAAAATACCCCCTTTGTGATGTTTACATCAGTTCGAACAAAAATTGTGTGCAAAAAAAGTGCCAACCAAAATTTAATGGGTACCCGTGGTCCTGGGTGGCTACTGACTATAGCATAGCTTTGAATTAATACTGGAGAAGTTGGTTTTTAGTTGGAGGTGATGCAATTTGAAAAGTAAGTGCAGAAACTAGGACGCCTCTCACATTCAGTCAGGACTGTAAGCCGTAGCTGGGGCCTCCTCCTCTTATACAACTTCTGCAGCTCGGAGTCTTTCTGTGCCATTTGTGGGATGGTGTTAGAATTCACTTTAGTCTTTTCTCGCATTCCCTCCTCGTTGTAGAGATGAGCCCAGCTGGCATCCCAAGCCGGAACAGGTTAATTGGAGCCCTTGCAGCCTAATTTTAGGTTTGGGGAGGCTGATTATGGAGATGGATTACAGATTGCTGGACACACTGTGATGTCCTGGGCTGGACAGAATTGAAAGTGAAGATAAAAGGGAAGAATCTGCAAATGTGAGCAGTTAAAAAAGGCCACGGCCAGGCAAACCTCCAATCCGCTGGCCCAGCCATGTTACTGGAGCCTGGGCGCATCAATAAATTGTTTGTGAAGGGGAAAAAAATATGAGCGTCTCCTACAAAAGTGCACATGCGTGCACGCACTCACACACACACACACACACGCACGCACACATGTGCACACACATATTAAAGTCAGATGCCCGGCTGAAATTGAAGGAGGATAAAAAAGTCTCTTAATAAGTAGTTTTGACATTTTTCAGTCAATTTCTTTGATAACATGTTTCCCACTGATAAGAATAATCCACTGGCAGTTACATGCACAGCTTGCACCTTCATGCAAAATGCTTCAGCAAAAAAATTGTAAATTCGATTCAGAAAAGTGTCTAATTTACTTTTCAAAAAAGACAAACTCGGTGTACTCACTTGCAACGTCCATTTTGCTTTTAGCACATCTTGAATGCAGCCTACTTAACCTGTGTTTGTAATAAAATAACATAAACTTTGGCTGAAATGCAATTTTGTGTTGATATGATGCATTTTATTTCTCCCCTGACCTTAACGAGGAGAATTGGCCGCATCTGAGAGTGTTGCACATTTTCTGGGTTCACAAAATGTTAAGCAAATGACTGCATGATTGGTGTGTAAAGGCGTTTTCTCATCCTCAAATCTCTCAGCTCGCCAGGAGCACTGACACACTGACTCTCTCATGCTTGTGGGGTACCCTGGACGCCTGATTATTTTTCATAACCAAGTCATGGAAAAATTCCAGTTGGGTACAAATCTGATTGGCTTACAATTCCAGTTAGGTACAAGCTGATTGGCTTACAACTCCAGTTAGGTACAATCTGATTGTGTTACAATTCCAGTTAGGAACAATCTGATTGGCACAAAGTGTGGCTCAGAGTGGATGTGTTATCACAACTTGGTTAGTAAAAATGAGCACCCCCCCGTCAGTTCCCAAGAAAGCTGACCATAACTGTACCCCATTTTAAGAACTCTTTTGTGTGATCATACATTCCATAATATAAAACTAATTCCTGGTAAGAAAAATTATTTTCGAGTTTGTAGGCCACTGGCCCATGTACAAACATCAAAGAACATACATTATTTACAACAAATACACACACACACACTAAAACATTTAAATGTGTGGAAAAACATATGATAAAACAGAGCATGACAAAATAAGAATATTTCAGGCACGAATATTTTTTCTAAAATCTGCGCCACCTGCAGTCAGATGCATCAGTTGCAATAGAATATTCCGGCACAGTGCACCAAAACTGCACAGCTGTGCCCACAGACTGCAGGGAAAACTGGCTGGATTTGCATGCCTTGGAGGACATTTATGTTTGTGCAGTTCCAAACCCAAATGGGATGCAGATGTAGGAAATGCTGTAAGACAATTCCAAACAAGTGAGAGGATATTATGGATGTAATGGAGCTGTAAAATATTGACATTGATCTACTTTGTGTTTAGATCCAAACGAGCGTTTAAGAGACGGAGGAAGTGTGTGGAGGGGTCAGGGCGAGACGGGAGGTCGCAGACAGAGTTGGCAGCGCACATTTGAGGGGTCCGCTCTGAACCGGAGTCCTGTGAATTGACCTCTGAAATTGAAAGCCTGGAGCATCCCTGTATCATGATCATTGAATCCACTCCTGATTGCAACATGCTGGGACTGATCAGAATCCTCCCAGAGAGCTGGTAAACCTCACTTCTCTTAAAGACGCAGACCCCCCAGGCAGCTCAACCTGTCGCTGTCAATCACTCTCAGTGGTGTCTCGTCACAACCATCACTCATCTCTCAGTACGATTCTATGCACAGCCCTATAATAATATTGTATGACTCATCGGCCTGAGGTAAAAGACACTGAATTGTCACAATGACTGTTTACAGCCTTCAGATTCTTTCCAGATCTAAAAGCTGCATCTTTGATTCTGTTAAAAAATTGTTAATGTTCTGTTGAAGTCTTTTAGTATCTGGATGCTTAATGGAGGTCAGCTCCCTCAAGGGTTAAGGAGTATTTAAGCGCTTAGCTTGTCTTTATTACTATATTGTTATGGAATATCAATTTTATACAGGATTAAGCTAACTCATGAATTTCAGTTGCATGTAAATAAAAGTGGTGGTGATCTAAATGAATGCATGCCATGACAGAATGTATGAGTAACCATTAATTATGTGATTTTGAGGTAATTAGTGCTATTCTTCAGTGTACTAATAATTCAACAAATAATTTTAACCATTTCCTTCCCTACTGTTTTTGGGATTGCGACAAGAAATCATGTGTCATGTCTGTTTAAATGTGATAGGGTTTATGTGTTCGACTGTCAACTACTCCAGGAGCCCCCACCTTATTTACTTAATCCATACACTCGTTGGACAGACCATACTGCTGAGCTCTCACGTATGCTTTTTCACTCGGAAATACACAGCTGTACTTCGCATGTTTATGTTGAAAAGAGTTCAAGGTGCTTTAAGTCTTGCGCTTCCTAGGCTAGAACATTTTTGTCACATACCGCAAACATCTCCTCACGATCCGCTAGCTGCTTGTCCCCTGAATACACTGTAAAAAAACATGGTCCCTGTGGAAAGCCCAGGCTCAAAAACTGTAAGAAAATAGCCTGTCCAGCCTGGACCATCCAGCCACTTATGGACAAGTGGGATGGGGGGGGGAAGTTGGGTTTTTTTATTTTTTTCAGGACGGTTTCAGGAAGCACGGTAGAGGGAGAGGGGGAGGGAGGGGCGAGCTAGCTCTCTGTTTTGTTTGACAAGACTTCAAACGTCGAAGGAAGTGACGTCACTTAACCGTGCTTAGAGCTCCTTTACTTGTGGTTCCAAACTTATACTCTTCTTAATTATAACTTCTCTTAAAATTTTTTTGCAAGTCATTGCAAATTTACATTTTTGGATAACAGATGCCGCTGATCAAAATAGGCCCTTATTTAATATTTTGACAATTTTCCTGTGATGAATTGTGCGCAGGCTTGTTCAATTAGTACTTGGGAAAGGCTAGAATTTGTTCTCTGAATTTGGAATATTCTCAAAACATGCTGTTATTTTGTTGGCCCTCTCCTTTTGATTGACACCTGAGTTGTGTTTTGGCCAATCAGACTTGCAAAAATGTACAGTCAGTAAGAGGGACGCCCAGAGTGCCTTCTGAACAACAGCAGTACCAGAGAAAAAGGACAGAATAATGCTTTCAAAAGCTTGTGAGTTGAGTGACAGGAACCGTACCCACCACACAATCTATCCAGCGTTAAGAACCGTTTTCCGTCTTGGAGGCTGTTTTACCAGTTTGGAGAGGAGTAAGACTCATGAAGAAGCCAAAAAAGGAGGACCTTTGGAGATGTTCAAACTGAGGCCATCTGTGAATTAACCTTTCATTGAAACCTCATTTAACCTTCCTTCATTACAAAGCAAGTGAGGCTCAGATCTGATGTTTTGTGCTGAATGTTGATCCTTAATGGAACAAATACAGTTTGCAAAAAGGATGAGATATTATCCCTGTACAGAAATTTGCAACGAAAAAACAATGACTTTTACAAAAATAAATAAATGGCAAAGGCTATTCCCCCAACCGTTCGGCAAATTGTAAGTTTCAGATTGGCTATTCAGCCAACCATCCTCAGGCAAAGAAAAGCGTTTGCGAGCAACATCTTTTGGTGAAACTTTTTTGGCACCATTGTAATGGTGAAGATTTTCAAGAAGCTGGGAAAATGTTGGTTCGGGGAATAAGAGCAACTTTCACCTCTCCGAAACAGGTAGCATGAGAAGCACCAAAATTATTAGCATTCAGGCATTTGAAGCATGTGCATTTACAATCACAATTTTTATTAATGTAAGGTGCTCTTAAGAAAACTCCTAAAAATAATATTATGCACACATTCCTTGCAGTTGCATAATAAGCCTTTTGATTTGGGTATGCAAATTCAGGCTGAAAATCTGAAAAATGCCCAGGTGTATAACAGATTAAAGGACTCATTAGGATGGCGGTTTTATCTTGCTTTGTTTCTCTTTACAATGGTGGGACCGTCCATGATGCAAGTAAAGGGATGGTGAGATCTGAGCAGAAATTACAGAGTTTTTGCAGCCCCACGAAATATAGGCTGCAAAAAAAAAGCATAGTCTCGAGCACTTACCCTCTCCATTTGCCCGGTCCAAAAACAGAAACAGACAAACAAAAAAACATCAAAATAAATCAGAAATCACACATAAAAGGTGGCAGCCAATAGCCCAGCCATGTTCCAAGATCCTCCATTAATGGGGCTGAGTTAATTAAGGCTAATGGAACCACTGAGGTTTGAAGTGTATTATGAGCCACTTCATGGGACCCTACTGGATATTAAAAGCTAATTTATCAACTGGATGTTGATCCTGGCTGGTAATGAGTCAGCAAATCTGGTTTATAACGCCACCTCACCCCTTCCCTTACGCATCGTATAAAATGGCTGCCACCTGCTCTGTTTTCTGGAGATATCTCACATGTACTTTGTGTGATGAAGTGCCATTTCTATAAAACAGAGGTGGGCAATGAGGGCTGTATTTATTCCTGGTTTCATGCCAACGCCTTGCCTTGAATTAGTCAATTGGCTGGATTAGCTAAACTATTTATGAAATTCAGCTACATTACTTGGAAAGCTTGTGAATGATCATCAAAGATGGTGTGTGTCCTTAAATTATTTCTGCGACTGCTGACTAAATGCAAGGATGTATGAAGTTTCAAATCAGGGAAAAACTTGAATTTCGAGACTTAGGTGCTAATAGGCCGTGGAACAACATCAGAAATAGTGGCTAGGAATTAAGTTTATTTCAGCAGATGAGCGAACAAAGAAAAGACACTTGTTTTAGGTTAATTTGATGGTGCTTTGTCCAAAAATGAAGTTCTCTGGAATGTAAAGTAAAACATTAACTTAATCAGAAAATAATTATCTAGTAATAAGTATGAAAACGCTAGCTCACAACCACACTGTTCTTAAGCACATTAAATGCGTAAAATTTTGATCATTCTTCAAGGTAACTAATTACTTTAATGTCATAGATGCTAAAAAGGCCCCAAAATGTTTATGGTCTCCTGACTGAACCAACCAGGCGTGCGTTTCCCGAAATCACAGATGCTAACTTATAGACCCATTGACAGTGAATGGACGAACTATGTAAGTTGCTAACTTAGTTAGCAACTACACTTTTGGGAAACGCGCCCCAGATTGTTTTTTTTTTTTTTTTTTTTTTGTCAAGTTCATGGAAAATGACAAGTCCATGGTAATATTGAAAAAGACCCAAATATAACTGTTTCAAATGATATTAAGAACAATATTTAAAAAAAAAAAAAACTTTTTGCGTAATGTGAGTAATGCTGACAAAAGTCAGCCTGGAAGAACCATTAAGCAGAGTTTTTCTAATGCTGTTATATGTGGCCTTGAGGTGCCCAATAGTTATCATGTTGAAAAAATAAGAATTTTTAGTCTGTTCACAAAATAGGGAGACGCCTGTATTCAAGAGTCCCGTGCTTTAAATGTAAGGTGAGTAATGCTGGAATTGCCCGCAACTATTCTGTATCAGCTGGTTGCAGAGCTTCAGTAATGCTACATCACACTCATACTGAGGGAAATATTCCACCCCAGGACGCCGCGTTTTCATGGTGGTGCAATAAACAAAAAATATTTATATCATCTACATCATTTGTTTCTCCTTTTCCTGTAATTTAACAACACATATTTGGGATTGTCGAAAACCTTGGAACTCCACTAGAATTCAAAACTGTTCCAGCAAGGTTCCACAAGTCTGAGTTCAGCAGCTGCACTGGACGGTCCCATATATGGCTCTGTAGCTTTTATGGAATTAATATCCAGCCATGATTTCTGGTCTTGTCCTATGGTCAACAAGGAGGCTGACAACTTGGAACAAAAGATTGTAACAACCTCTTTGATTGGCTAATCAGTGAGGGGAGACACTTGTTGAGCAAAGAGGCCAGGTTGTGAGCAAGTAAACAGCTCAAAAAAAAAAAAAAAAGAGAGAAGGGAGCAATTAAATCACATTTCAGATCTTGATGAACAAATTATTCAACTTGAACATGTTTACTGAGGTACACTGTAAAGAGTCTCTTTCAAACAAATCGCCTTGTGATAGGTTTTCAACAGCTTTGATTTTTATTATATCTTACATTATTGAGCAACAACAGCTGCATTTAGCGCTCTAGGGGTTAAAACATTTGGTGCCAAAAACATGATGGACCACATCCAATCCCGCCCATTTATTTGGAACGGCCAATCATGGACCACGTCTTTTGACACCCTCAAGCCCAAACCCAATGTCCAATGTGTTCCCCAGACGTCCAGCCTCTCGTCCCCCGACTCGCACAGAGACACTCCGCACAGAGTCAGAGGAGGACTTTTCATATGTGATTTTATAATGACCAACTGAACACTTATATACCCTCGTTTATGCAACTTCTAATAGAACTGTTGGCTATGTTTGGCGCTGACGCAGGACTGTCGGCCTCATCCATGCTCAACATTATCGCTCTCGTTTTCATTATATTGATTAGCAGAGCATTTTTTGTTGTTTCCTGTTGCCATTGAATGGTGAAAGAACAGCTCCACTCGCCATCTCAGTTTATGTCTGCAAATCCCATTCAGTCAGAACGCTGAGCGAGGACAGCCGCCAGCCACTGTGTCACAAAATCACAACTGTTTGACAGCAGCACTTAGCAGCTCTTAATTTATGCGGTGGCGCAGTGTTTTGACTGAATTTAACACGCTGACCTCCCATTCAGTACGGTTCAGTGGACGTTTTTGTGGCATGCCTCTTTGAAATACTGTAGATTGCCGTTTCCATTGGCTGGCTTCTGAGGCTGCAAACACTGCTGGTCAGCCCTCAAACAAACAGATTTGTTCTACGGCTTTATGAGAATGTTCAGCTGGATGGAGATCAGATGACGGAGGCGTGCTTTTATCTCTTTATACTGTCTCCTTTGTTTCCATTAGCAAACAGGAAAATTAATTAATCACTAGCACAATAAGCATGCCCACACACAGACACACACGCGCACACGCACACACACACACGCGCACACACACACACACACACACACACGCACACACACACACAGACTGCCAACAAATACTGACAATAGAGGCGTGACAAATATTTATTTTTGTCACTGTTGTTATATCTTTTTCACATCAGATCTTGAACTGCTAACTTTTCGGTCGTTCACACATTAGGTAACTTGATGAAAGATAATGGCTTTCATGTGCAAATTAAGCCTGCGCGGAAATGAAAACTACAGAAGTAGTTTATACACAATATCTCAAAAAATATAGTTCAAATACAACATAGTATACAATACGGAAAGCTTGCTCAATCTAGCATTCTGTGCAAATACTGTAGTATAGGAAGATTTTATTGCCAAAACCAGAAGTGTTTTTATTTTTTATTTTTTTGAGATGCATGGGTTTTGAGTGTCATTAATGATAGATATGATGATATTGTTGATTCTGCATTCGGATGTCATAGGTGGACTGCAGCTCATGGTTGTGTCTACACTCGACTTTATTCTTTCACAAAATCAGTGTTTTTTTTCTTTGCCAACTGAAATACATTTTTCCGCTCTTCTCCATGAACTTCAAAACTGTCCGAGCAACAGCAGCATAGCAGAGACTGAGTTTGCTCTCTCACTTACACACACACACACATACACACACACAGACGCACGCGCACACACACACACTCACACACACACACACACACACACACATACACACACACGCACGCACGCACACACACTCACACACACGCACTCACAGTAAACCACAGTGAGGAGGTCTATCTTTACATAACTCTGATTCCCTTGGCTTTGAAATATATCTTAAATCAGGGAAAATTCTGCATTTAAAATTCTCTTGAGAGCTCAGATTTGCACAGTGATAATGTAACATGCGGTGTGCTGAACTAAAATTTTGCCTTAATTAACACACGCATTCGTCACCAGACTGTGTTGCAAGCAGCTTCTGCATATTAGACGCATTGTAACTCAATCCATCTTAATCTTATCACACTCTGGCTGTAATTCAGTCACTATCCTGGGTTGAACATCTACAAAATGGTGGCCTTGCCGGAATTATTAATCAATAGCTGTTTCAAGTGAGAGGTGTGGCGCACACTGGCCTAAGGATGGACATTCCGGGCGCCGGGGAATGACCTGTAGATTTCTCATGTCAGAAGACATCTTTCAGGGTTTACCTGGGGTAATCAAAACTGTCACGACTCCTGTGGAAATGTCCATTGTTTCTCCTTCCATCCAGCAACCTGCATATTTTTTAGATGAATAGTCTACTTTAATTTGTCAGCATCTTGTGAGCCTCCCCCTCCAGGTGCGATGCTTTTGTGTCCCCCGTCATGTGTTCTTGTTGTGTATTTAAACCTTACTTTGAGTCCACACAGTTTCTGGATTGTCCCTTGCTTTAAGACCTTAAGAAATCCGTCAGTAATCTTCAAAGTCTCAGAGTTTGTCTTTGGAAATTATTGTAACATTAAAAGTTGGTGAAATATGGAAATACTTCTCTCGGTCTTATTAATAGGAACAAGGTCCCAAGCCTCTTTCCTGATCTCGAGGTTTGGGACCACGCTCCTTTTAACCTGCCTTTCCAGTTTGTTCCTCCGACCAATTTATTTGGTTTACGTCCCAAACTTTCTGCATTCATCAGAATCGTAACCCCGTCCATCTGACAGTTCTGCTCTGGTGAGGGTGATCAGCATCAAGCTTTTGCTCAGGACGCCACTGGCTGGCCGCAGACACGCCCCTTACCCAAGCCCATCTACCATCTGGACTGAACTGTCCTCATTCTACTCTGGGCTCCATTCCACTCCATCATTTCTGAATCTCTATCAATAAACCCTGTCACTGGATTGTACTTGACTCTGCATCTGGTTCCTTCTCTGGATCAAAACACAAAACTGCAAAAAAGAAAGGGCTGGAGTGGCCCAGTCGAAAAGCATTTGGGATAAGGGCACTGACTGCCACCCCTCAACTCCCAGGTGTTAAAATGCCAGAATCAGTCGAGATTCACTGCTCAGTCACAGAATTCGGTCATCTCCGTCAGAGGAGGGAGTGGTCCAATCCGGATCATATTATTTGTGTCAGGTAGCAGAGAGCCTGAATAAAATGGCCGTCTGCAGACAGTGGATAGTGCTGAGTGACAGATCTAAGAGCTGATGCTTCAGGAGTTACTGTGTTATCACTGGCTGTTGGTCACTCTAAACAAGCCTTGTAGCAAGTTTCACAGCTTCACAGTTGTAAAATGTACAGTTGCGTGCTTGCAGCCATGCATGCGCCCTGTTTGTGCATTCAGCACATGATGCATACAAACTGTTTATCAACCCCCCGTTTGCGTAGATTTGCGCAATTCTCCGCAAGACTGAGAATCAATTCAATCTCTCTTACTCTCTCTCACACATACACACACTCTTACTCATGCACCAGTGCACTTTAATACTGCTCATTCTGTCAGCAAACACTGTACTTAACACTCTGAGAGTTGCTGGATGGATGAGTGCAATTTAAAAATGCAAAGATGTAATTCAAGTGCTCATATCAAGCATGCACTCGAAATCCCAAATATATTTTGCAGAAAATTCCAGTGGTATGAAAGCATTTACAATACAGCAGTACCTATGCATAAGTGAGGTAAATCTGTTCATCGCGTCAGTTAACAAATTGATCTGTTCGAGCCAGAGGACACGCGGTATGTGAAGTAGCAGTCTATGTAATTTAGAAATTATTGTCAATGCCAATCCCCCCCCTGTTTAACCCGAATGACCGGTTTGAAAAATAAGGAGATGATATTCATGATTTGGAAGAAATAGAAATCATCAAACGTATATTCGCGGCACAAAATGTCATGCAGTATCTATCCTTGCATAAAGAGCTAAGCAGATGGAATAAACCTCAGATGAATCAAATCCGGGTAAGTACCTCCCAGCGGCAGACACCCAGCAACCTCAATCTGCTTTCCATCGACAGTCACTGGAATGCTAATCAGGAGCAGCCACGTGTTTAACAATTCAAATAAAGAGGGCTTGAGAGCCACGACCCATATATTGACATTTATTTGCATAGTCTATAATTCAGACGTATAATGATGTGCAATAGAGAAAAAGCCGGGCTGCTTCACTTCATCGGTGTGGGGGGGGGGAGGGGGGGAGGATGGGTGGGGGGGGGGGGGCAGAGGGGATTGAGAGAATCACAGTAACGACTCGTCAAAAATGACTCAATGTTCAGAGCCAAAGTGCTGTTTTGCTGTCTCATAGGACTTCACTGAAGGGGGAAAAGCTCCTGCTCAGCTCTGTCGATCACCGCAAAGAACTTGGCGAATGTTTTAGGCCAAATGGAGAGTGCATCATTATTTTGAACTATAACACTGAAAATGAGAGTTGAGATGGCGCTATAGACAACGAAGTTCCATTAACTGTCTCTCCACATATTTCACTGCCTCAATTCATTTGCTAAACAATATTTGTTTTAAAAGTTAGGCATTTGACATATTGATTATAAAAGTTAAGCTCATTAAAATAAAATATTTTCTTCACTTTGAATTGTGCAAATTGTTTTCATCATTTTATATTTCTGGCAATGGGGAGCATAGCTGCCTTAGAGCAAGAGGTTTGTGGGTCCTCCCACAATGCAAAGATATGAATGTCAGGCTAATTTGGAGACTTGACATAATCCATCGATTGGGAGTGATAAGTTCAAGATTGCAGCGTTGAAACAGGGAGCTGTACAGGGTGTACTCCTGCATCTCTTCCATCGCTGGTATCCGCTCCAGCCAAGAGCCCCATCCACATGCTTGATCTAAATACTAACTGACTGACAAAACAGCAATACATGTCATTTAAAGTTCCCAAAAACAAAGACCGAAAAGCTTGTGTGATTGGTCCATAAACCTGTGGGAATGAAAATAAAATCTGTGTTTGTGGTTCCTTGAATACATGCCCACGAGCATCTTCAACTTCACTTCATGGTTGTTTTTACTGGAAATCCAATGTTATCGTACAATATAGGCTTCTGGTTAACACTCTTATTCAGAGTGACATACTGTACAAATTGACATCAGCAGGACCGGATGAGCTGATAATCCTAAACCAGGGGTCTCAAACTCAAATCCTAAAAGGTCACTGTGTTTGCTGGTTTTTGGTTTGTTCTGGCATTTAAGAGCTTAAAGGGGACCTATTATGCTGATCCCTCTTTTAATACATATAGGTAATGTTAAAATGTTGGATGTCCATACTCCTCTGAAAAGTTTCTAAACACAAGATGCAGGGGTTTTGCCGTAATCCATGAACATGATTACGTGAACATGATTTCCTCTCCGAACAGCTCCTCCCGAGATCCTCACGAGATCTGGGCAAAATCTGACATCAGGTTGTACCGTCCAATTAGCACAGACCTAGCCAAAGCCAATCACGGTGCTGGACCTGCCCACACCAGAAACTAATCTAGCAGACATGAACAACCGCAAATCATATTATGCCTTAGTAGCGTCTACACTTCCAGGTATACAAAAGAAGAACTGCAGATCATTTGAGGTGCAGTTTTGTCAGTATCTCTCCCAAGGCTGCTCGTCCATTTACTTTTGGATGCAAAGAAAAGCACCTATTTCTCTCCCAAAAGACGATGCCTCCAGAAATCAGTGGGTAGCTTTTTTGTTTGCTGGCGACGAAGAGTCATGATCAAAGGGAACGTTAGCTGCTTTTCCTCAGCATTTCACCAAAGACAGCTTAGTCAATAAAGGATAATTTGACATAGGATAAGCATTTCAGTTGCTTCTCAAACCTGAAGCATTTGCATCGATCAAGCTCTCGGAGCCACAAGCTGTAAGTAACCATATAACAGCAAATAATGTAAGTGAAGGTAACGTGTTACGGGAGGCTGGCCGGACCACTAACGATAGTTAGCACTAACAACTAGCCTCGAACGCAAGCTTTGTAAAATATCTTAAGATAAAGCCTGTATCGGTTGCGACTGTCCGCAACTCACAAGCTATGTTTCCATCCACTTGTCAGTCGAATTATCTGAAGTTTGCCAAAAATATTAATGCGAATTAAGGTGGTGAAAATACGTTTCCATCTAACGGCATTAAAGCGAATAAAAAGTAGTGCGTAATGACGCTACATACTGTTATGCGATCAAATTAGTCTATCAAGTACATTTCTGACAATCAAGCTGTTTCCATTCATTTTCTCACTGAACTGCAGAACCTTCAAGTGAACAAAAGTAATGTGTTTGCTGACTAATTTAGCTGATTAGCCAAAATGGATCGCGTCTACCAACAAATGACAACAATTGCACCAGTTGTAGTAGTGCTTAGGTGCCAGCTATTAGCAGCATAGCAGACCATTATCAGAAGGAAACGACGACATCAAAACACTGTCAAGATGCAGCAGCAGATTTATTCTGCGAATAACGTTTCCATCAGCATTTATCACATGAGCCTTTTACCGATCAAGAGAAAATCTGATGAGATGGACCGTACAAACTATGAGTCGATAGTCTTGAAATCAAGTCTAATTTCACCGTTTCCTTATACACACCGGAGCAGTCCATAAGCTGTTGATCCTCTTTTAGCTGCTCCTCACTGTCCATCTTTCCCTCTAAACTCAGACCCACTGGATTTCTACGGTCTCCGGTCTACACCTGGGAATGTCGACCTGTTCTACAAATGTGTCTGTATGTGGTTGATTCTAGCTTACCCTGCATCCTAGCTATAGAGTAGAAAAACCCGCTGTACTCACCACTGTTGACGTAGCAAACTGTAGCCGATAGCAAATTAGTGCTTGAGCTGCCAGACTTTCGCACTGCGTCCTCCACTTTTGCCGCTGCGTTTATTAGAACAAGTTCATTTCAATAGATCTATATTCAAGTATAGCGTTAGATTTTGGAATTTCCCCCTCCGATTCCTTATCAGATGGCAGCCGTGTCTCACGTTTCTCTCTGGGGAGGCGGACCCGGAAAACTGTGTTCTGCAGCCTCGTCCCGCCCAACTTCGCCCAACTCCGCCCTCCACAGAGCTGGCCAGTCAGAAGAAAGTGGGCACACGTGGAGTGGGGGCCATAGCGGAAGAGCCACCCCAATGAGTCGTTTCAGACAGAGACTACAATGGACTACAAACGGGGTTTCTTGAGGATGGCAGTTTGAGCTAAATAAGGACCTGTTTTGGACTTTGAACGATCAGGAGTACTCTAGGGGAGTCCAAGATAAAAATATAAACGTAAATATAGCAAAATAGGTCCCCTTCGATTACAGATTGTCACAGATTGGCTAAGGAGTGAATACTCGCTGTTCATGAGATTTGATTTAACTGCCGCTAGTATGGAAATCCCAAAAACCTGTAGATACTGTGGTCGCTAAGGACTGTGGAGTGAGACCTCTGTCCTAGAGGGAAGTAATGATCCATGTGCTGGAGGTGGCTATGGAGTATGGACCCTGCAGTAAACCTGAGGAGTGAATTGAGCTAATGAAGCAATCCTAGCAAAACAAGTGAGTCTACAGTCACTTTGTAAGAGTTAATAACCAACCATGATTAAGTGGGGGGAGGGGTTATTTCCAACAAAGGAGCAGAGCGGGGGAGGTGCTAACGTGATTAGGAGTAGCAGAGCAGAGAGGTCTGATAGGATTGTAGGGATTGATGGTCTTTTGAGGATAAGGAGGGGCCTGGAATACTGTCATACAATGTTTTAACCCTTAGAGCACCAAACGCAGCTGTCGTTGCTCAATGATATCAGATATCAAAATAAAGGTGTTGAAAACCTATGATGTGGTGACTTGTTTTTAAGAGCTCCCGCAGGGGATCACATGATAGGTTTTCAACAGCAAAAGATAAATACATTTATATGTTTTTAAAATTTATTTCAGTGCTCTTAGGGTTAGATTTGATGCAGGCCATAACAGGAGGCCAGTCTGGGTCAGCAGATGGTCACCTGGAGGTGTCTGGGTAGGTTGCAAAGCAGACAAGCTGCAGCATTCAGGATGAGTTGCATATGTCTGATGGTGGATGCTGGTTGACCAAAGAGTTGCAGTTGTCCGGGCAAGACAGTACAACTCACGGACCAGAAACTAGGGGAAGCAGGTGGTGAGAAGGCGGTAAATTCGCCAGATATTGTACAGGAAGAATCAGCTCGCTTGGCTCACCACTGTGAAGTTTGGGGAGAGGGACAATCTGACATCCATCTCCACTCAATGATTCCTTGCATTCGGTCACAAGGACAGAGGGGTGTCCCCTATAGAGATTCTGAAATCTTCAATGGGAAAGGATGGAGTAGGGATGAAGATCAGGGTTTCTCAGAGTTCATCTTTGAGACGAGTCGAGATACAAGCAGAGACATGATATCAGGCAGCAGGACATGAAGAAATGTTGGAGGAGCATTGGCAGAGCAACGGAAGATTAAACTATAGGCAAAGATGACAAGACTAGAGGAATGTGTCGTGAGGAAGAAGAGAAAGGGGTGAACGACAGAGCCCTGGGGGAGTACGATGATAAAGGGATGAGGGATGGGAGATCGCTAGGGGAGTGACAAAATGATGTCGTGAGTGATGGTCTGGAGAGATGCAGGGGCTGGGTTAAGGGCGCAGGTAGTTAGGGAGCAGACGCTGGGAGATGTTTGAGTGTGTGACAGGAGAAATGAGGAGGGAATGACGGGGAGGGAGGCGGGTTATGATGAAGGAGGTGTGAATCTCCATGACCCTCCCATGAAACAGGGCTGTAAACTCACCTATACAGAGGGAGCCCTGATGAGGAAGTGTGTCCAGGAGTGAAGAAAAATGGAGGCCAGTTGATAGGGGTTAGACATGGGCTGCGTCCGAAATCACTCACTCATTCACTATTCCCTACTATAAAGGGACTCACTACGTAGGTGACTGTATAGTGAGCTCATTGGCAGAGGAATGAAACGCTTTCGGACACTACCTGGCTCATTTTGTTTTAGCTGTTAATAGCGTCATTGCTGTCGCAAAATTAAACCGTACCTGTTCAACTTCAGCTGAAGGATTTGGGCGTATTTCTGTAATAAATGAACGGAGTATATTTCCTACTGTGTTTACCAGTATTGTTTAAATGATAAAATTTGCCATAAACTTTTTTAAATTGTCATCTATTTTTTGTCCACTAACTAATCATTATTCGTTTTAATGGTACCTAAATGTCTGTTTATATACTGTGTAAAAAAAACAGCCCTACACAATGGCGAACCCACTATCAGTGCACTATATAGTGAGTAGGGAGTGATTTCGGACACAGCCATAGAGTTTTGTATTTTAGTCTGATGATAATTAATTTTAGAGGAAGTGATAGAGATTGAGGAGGCGAATGTGCAGAGGAGAGATCAGTAGAGAGAAAATGATTTCCTTGCGCTGATGTTCCCAAAGAGAGTAATATCTGTACAGTACAGAAACCACCAGTTTGCTCTGGTTGAGTCTTACTGGTTACTGTTAAGGGTGAGATCTGCCTGACGCATCCCTCTCTCCTGAACACCCCTTACATGTCATATTAGCATTTATACCGTCAGATTTATTTTTCTCACCCTATGGATATTGCAACAGCCTAAATACTGCATTCATTCATTCATTCATTCATTATACGTTAGTCAGACAATAAGATCTCTGTGCTAAACAAAATAGGCTTAATTCCGTTCCAGGATATTGCAAGCAGTTGGAAACAGAAATATCTGGGGCAATGCTATGTAAAACTGTCCTGGCATTGTGTAATGAATTGGTTAATGAGCGAGGCAGACAGAGCACAGCTTCCCATTAGATTAAGTGAACTGCAGCTAATTTTAAGATCAAATGCCTGAATTAAGATTTCATGAATAAAACATCACAGCGAAAGCGGCGTAGACATTTTATACATTTTTTTCCCTTCTTAAACAGCTTCAAAAGTCATTCTATGCATTCTGTGAATTATTTCTTCACAAGCACATTGGGTCGGTTCGGCTGTGTCTGAAATTAGCTCGCCAAACTAACACTTGCTAACAATTATGAAATAACTTAAGGGAAAATTCTTAGAATCCAAACTTTGGCGTGTGTCAAATCAGGAAGGTGTGAACTAGAATAATCCACGGTGACGAACAGAGATGCCAGTGATGACAGTAATGATGCTATAGAGCCCAGTGTGCTCTCTTCAGCCGGATGTTCAGTGTAATAACATTGAAGTCTTGCTTCTATAGTATAGAAAACTAATGGAAAGTTTGGGGCCAAGGTTGGACCATTTACTAAGTGTCTTGGAAATTGCACATGGCTGAACATGCAGTGGTATGAAGTGTGAAAGCAAAATTCATAGCCAAAGTCAGTTAAAATTATAGCAGTAAATATGGATTTTAATCATAAAGGCATTGTGCAAGCGTTTTTCATTCAATGGATGGTCAGTATAGAGCAGATTGGATATTATTTATTATGTTCACTCATCGACTGCATGAATTTTTCACATTTTCATGAAGGCACAGTGAATGCAGGGATTTTTTTTGTGTTTGGCACAGTACTCCACAATCACAGTTTTGTAATCAGACAATTAAAATATTGTTAGACTGAAGAAAAGAATCAGCTTGAACAGAAACTACATCTTTAATACATTTCGGCCAGGCCATATATAAATTAATGCATTTCTATTTGCCCCCACCCCACCGGACCCAGTGTATGTGTCAAATTTCCAAAGTTTGCCCCATTAACTGTAATGGACTGGAAATTATTGACTCAGTTACTATTGATTGAGATGAGGTTTCTGTGCATGTTTAAGCACTTGTTTTTGCATATAAATACCACTGAAAATAGTACATTTATGATACCATTTGTTTATTTATTGCTTGCATTGGTGAAATATTTTTGTGATTTTGCACTGTAAGAACATTTGACCAGGATGCATTCTAAACCTTATTATCATACATTCATTACCAGAGCCCTACAGTAAGTTTATCTGATAAGAGGTACGGTGGTATAAAATACTGTAAAAAAAAAAAAAAAAAAAAAGTATTTGCCAAATTTCTTTTATTTTTTGCTTGTCATATTTAAATTCTTCAGATCATCCAACAAATTTTAATATGAAGACAGTATGAGTAAATACAAAATGCAACTTTAAATCATGTTCATATTCATATTCATAATATATATCACTCATGTAAAAGAAATACTGGCGAACTCTTCCTAACAGAATTGTATTAATCTGCCAAATTGCAGGGCTTTTGAGAATGACCAGACTGTTTAAGTTCATGCCACAACAGCTCAATCAAGTCAGGACTTATTTTGTTTGTTTTGAGCCATTCAGGGGTTGACTTGCTTTTGTGCTTTAGATCATTGTTCTGCTGCATAACCCACCTGTGCTTAACCCTTTCGCGCCTGCATACGGAATTCCTGTGCTATGCTAATTCACTCTGCTGCCCGGATTTTTCTTTGTTATTTGATTGCCTTGGGGTCCTCAATCTTACCCAGAAAGGGCCGGTGTGGGTGCAGCTTTCATTCCAACTAAGCACTTACACACCTGATACTACTAATCAAGGTCTTCACCAAAGATTGAAATTCAAACCGATCACGTATCTCTGAATATTTGTTCTCGATAAGTTTAATCTGCTACATTTTGCTGAAAATAATGCACCCAACCTGCGCTGAAATGGATAAGCCACATTTGATTTTTCTATCTCATATCACAAAATGCTATGATGATTAACCCAGATTTTTATAAAAACTTTGAGCATATCTAATATCTGGTCTTGGGCAGAGCAGTCATGTTTGGTTTTGTAAAAGCTGGGTGTGAAAGGGTTAAGATTTAGGTCACAAACTGATGACTGAACATCTTTTTTAGGATTTTCAAAGAGAGAGCAGAATTCATGGTTCCATCAATTGTAGCGAGTCCCGCACGTCCTGACGCAGCAAAGCAGCCCCAGACTGTCACACATCCAACACAGTGTTTCACTGATATCATGTTCTTACCGTGGAATCCTGTGTAGCCTTACGCCAGATGTAACGTTACCCATGACTTCCACATAATTCTGCCTTTGGCTCATCGGTCCTCAAAAGTATCAACCTGCCCTAAATATGTTTTTTTAAAGGTGCGGGATGATCTTTTGTGTTCTCTTTGGTCAACTGTGGTTTCTGCCTTGCAGCTTTCACATTGTCACTCTGTCACTTTCTCATTGAGGAATAGTTGCTGGTATCAAATTCAAAATGAGCAGATATTTTTCAAAAAACAATACAGTTTCTCAATTTAAACATCTAATATGTTGGAGTCCAAATTTAGCATTTTTTAAATATTTTAAATAATATATATTATTATTTCATATTTTCTGCATATTTTTTTCAGTGCTTTGTGTCTAAGATTGTTTTGAATTTTTACTTCATCATTTCTCGACAATGTGACTCTGATCATTTTTCCATTGTGGCCTTCGTATATATATACACACACACACACACACACACACACACACACACGTTTGATGATGTGAAACAGTTAAGAGTGACAAAAATGCATAAACAGAATACATTGGCAAGGGGGCAAATATTTTCTCTCAGCTCTGTAAAGAGCAAATATAAGACCACCAGCAGCAGACTGTCTCTCCTGCGCCGATCTTATGTTAAACCAGAGAGGCAGAGCAGGGTTGTGCTCTCTGAACACTCAGATGGGAAATCTCTGGAGAAAACAATCTGCTGTACGCACTGATTCCCAAGAGCATCACTGACAAAGAAAATTGGGTTCTTTTGTTGATCGGTGGTTAAATGAAGGCTAAAAAAAACAAGATCCATAACAGCACAGATGTCATAAGTCAACTCTAAGTAATAAGATCTCAGCTTCTTTTCTCGTGACGCGGCACCAGAGCCCACAGCACTCTTCGGTTTTCCAACCCTCTGCGCTCGGTGGAATGATGGAATAACTTACGGGTTTTGTGAATCAAACAGCATGAAAGACCTGATCTGCTGCCCATCATTCTTGAACCTGACAGACTGAGCACCATTTACTGAGGCCCATCACATGCTCCGATCAGGCTCAAAGGAGCCCATCGCTCTTCACTGCTTGCTCACTCCAGCATGCACTGGGGTCACCCACGACAGGCCTCTGAGTGCCCATCCAATTTGTCCTCTGCCGCGCTGTATAAAGCCTGTGTGTGAAAGGGCCAGCATACTTTACATGGCCAGGAACACACCAAACATCCCTCAACTGCGCAATTACTCCATTAAGCAAGTTTTCACCTGTAATCTGGTCCCATACTTCAATATCTTAGTTGCTTTTGGCACCAAAGTTGATGTTATGCCTGGGGCCAACTAAGCATCAGGGCTTTCTAATGAACTCTGACCTCTGACCTGGTGACCTTTTGGAGGCATAAGCTTCCCTTCATGGCTGCTACGAAACAATGCGTACTCATAAACATGATCGAGCCAATCAACTCCATCATGCCCAGAGCACCATAATATCAGGCAAGCTGTCAGTCATGGAAAGTCTTTGATCTGTTGCATCACCATGCAAAAGTGCCTGATTGTTTGGGAAATATGGGCCCTCAGGGAGTGTGGAATTTCTCTCCTCAGTTTTAGTCACGGACGTCTCTCAGTCGAAAAAGGTCTCTTTGCCCGTCGGCAACTTCCTCGGCAATCCCATGGGGAACAGATAATTATTCCCAAGATGCACCTTTTCTCAGAAACCAGAAGATTTTTTTTTCTTTCTGTATGTTTTCTGCAGCTGTGGACCGTAATCAGGGCCTGACAGAACAGACGAGGAAATGTGTGATGAATGTTTTGGTTTTTTCACAGGCATTTTCAAATATGTCTGCCGTTGCTCAGGTAAATATCGACATGCCTCCAAAAGATGTGATTTGGTCTTTATAAAAGAAAGGTCATCATCTCAACAAAAATGGGAGTCACTTCAAGGTGGAAGAGTGATTGATGGTGGATGTTATCCGGGGAACAAATCATGATTTGAGGAAGAAACGTTTGAGTCGGCTGCTTTTCAGATGTAGTTTGATAACATTTGCAAATAAAGTGTTGTTTCTGACAAACTCATTCAAAATCAACCATAGTTTAATTGTATTTTATGTCCAGTATGCTGATCTAAATGCACATCTCGATCAGCAGGCTGAAAATGCTCGGGCCACATAGATTCAAAAAGTAGCTTTTGAAGGTTTTCCTTGCAGCGGTAAAATGAATCCGCTTACGGCAGCGGACGTGCTGGTCTTGCAATAAAGAGGCTGAAGTCCACACAATGTGGCTGATTAAATAAACTGGCCCAGGACATGGACAACACCGGAATTTGATAACGTAACGAGTTTGAATAAAACATAAGTCTGACAAAATCAAGCTTCAATTCATAATTCTTTTCCAAAGAACATTTTGTGAGAATTCATGAAAACATATGCAGAAAATATGAAATTGAACGTATACTGCCCACAAAAAGTAGGGGATAGTAAAATACAACTAACCATGGAAAGCACAGGAATTTAACTGTTTTTGAGATTTTTGAGTATGTTTGTGGTTAGACACTGGCGCATTTCAATACATATCCCATAAACCGCTAGGTTTCAAAATTTGCAGAGACAGGGCGCCTCTACGCACCTGAGGGTTCATGTGAAGCGTAACCTCATGCCTTCAGGGTGCCAATGCTGTCATGCACATGCTTTCTGTGCACATATGGGTATAAAAGCTGCCTATAATCACACTCATTCATCATTTCACCACTTTTGATGATGGGAGGACTCCGGGAAGAGGGAAGATTTCAGGCCATAAGGATACTCCAGCCCAGAAGAACCCAGGCTTACACGGCCAGATGACTGCATGTCTCGCAGTCCGTTATGAGCTCATTGTGGGCACGTTATGTTGCCACTGGTAGAGTCCAGGTCAAACCTTGAGGAGGGTGTCCAAGGTGCACAACCAGGCCAGATGACCACCAGATCGTCAACAGAGCCCTGCGTGACAGGTGACTGAATGCGACACAGCTGCAACAAGGGCATCTACAGGCTACAGGAAACCTCTTCTCCACACAGACCATACAACAAAACCGCCTGCATGCTGCCAACATGCAAGTCAGGCAGCCATACATCCCGTTACCCCTCTCAGATCGTCATCGGCAGACAACGAGACAGTGGTGTCAACAGCATCGACGAGTGAGTAATGCCCCATGGTCACGTGTAATGCTCAGCAATGAGTCACGGTTAACGACAGTTGTCATCGTGTTTGGCGTCGCCCAGGTGAATGTATCCGCTATGATTCCGCATGATCGAGATGGGAGAGGGTCAGTAATGCTGTGGGGTGGAGTCACTACGACAGGCAGGACGGACCTCCACATCTGCCATGGGAGAGTCACAGGGGTGTGCTGCCATGACAACATCACCTCTCCACAGGTGCTTCAGTTTGCACGCCGTCATGGAGCTGGATTCATCAACCAAGATGATAAAGTCAGTGCTCATTGTGCACATGTTGTCCTTGACCATCTCCAAAGGCACCAAATCCAAACCTTGCCCTGGCCTGCGAAGTCCCCTGAGCTCTAGAGCACATATGGGATACGCTGGGACAAATTGTACAATGACAGCACCCACCCATGTATCTCTCCTCCGTAGTTATTGGCATTTGACTTCTCCTATACTATATATCATTCTTTCATGTACATGGCCTAGAATTTTCTGGGATATTGATGATGGTATTGAAAGCCTTAAAGTGATCTGTTTCACCAGAAGCAGATATTTAGATTGTTGCATGACTGATCTTACGATCTATAATACTGTGGAGAATTTGCATTATATTATGCACATCCTATCCCATGTTAATCACAACATGGCACGTCTATGATGTTCTCGTACTTTGCTCCCCAGGGGGCGAAATTGACCTCAATGATGTTTCATTAAATCATTTTAGGTCGACTTGCAGCCTTTTGCAACCTTGGTACAGACGGGAAAGAGGAACTGAGTCCTTTTCCACTGCTGCAGAAATTCCTGATCAGATGGAAGTAACCCAAGAAATGAGCCTGCACACTGCATGGGGCGAACAGCACTCGAGCTTCACCACTCACACAGGGTGCACATACTAATGCTGAGTGTAGGTGTGTGAACACTCTAAAGATGCTTTTGAGTCCAGGGTAAATGAGTCCATTTCTCTCTCTCTCTCTCTCTCTCTCTCTCTCTCTCCCTCTCTCTCTCTCATATGAATACAAGTACCTCAGGGAAATATACCATAGCTATGACATGAATCAGACTATAGTTTTCCTGTGGTTTATGTGCTGCACACATTGGCCAATATGCCTCACATTTTGATATTTATCAGCTAAAATACAGCACAAACACCTGTCAGAGTGAATGTGAAATATCAGTATGGTTCTGTGGGGACATTAGGACGACCCAACAACAGGGGAGAGATGTAAGAATTTAGAATTTGTTGTGTTACGAACAGAAAGTGTTTCAAAATGAAAAATGCCTTTTGTGTGGTTTAGATTATGAAGGGAAGAGCTCTACTGACTGGCGCTTGGTCTGATTTTCTGCAGATCCCAGTGCATAATTATCAGTGGTGTGAGTTGAGAATGTAAATGTTTAATGACACATTACTTGCAGCCCATATTGAGCAGAAGGGTTCGCTGGGAAATCGCTCCCTTCAGATTCCTATTCATGTTTCATTTATCTGCTTAATACCACCAAATTTTACCCACAATTCAACCAGTTAGATGATGAAGATGATGATGATGAAATGAATGATTAAGGAGATGACAGGAAAAGGACAGTGACTGCAGTGGTGGTGATCTACGATGCTGATAAATACATCGATAAACAATGTAAATTTTTTTTGAAGCAAGAACTTGACAGAAAATCTTCGATATGCCACTCAGTCGAAAAAACACTTTAGCAAAGCTGCGTTCTGCATGCGCAAACTCACCTCGCAATGCAATGGCTGTGAATTTTTTTCCATCTCTCTGTTGTTCAAATCCAAGCAAATAAACTGCATAAATTCCCAATTGGAGTTAGGAACAGGCGAGCTATCATTGAGCAGTGACACTTGGGCCAACAGTAATCCTGTGGCGGCACTTCTCATAGTATAATCGACAAGAGAGCACCCAGAGAGCCGTACCTCCGCCACAGCATTTGAAACTTCACTACCACGTAATAGATTTTAAGATCTGTGGCATTTATTCAAATCCTGAAATCTCGCAATGGTGAAGAGCCTTTTTAAAAAAAATTACCGGGACCCTGCACTGATTCGATTTGCCACCAAAATTATTGGATTGTTCCTTACGTGTCCATAAAATATCACTGAAATCGATTGAGAAATTTCAGAGACATTGTCTAGATTAACGAACAGGAAAACAGATTACCAAACAGACATGGGTGAATTAAAAATAATTAAAGGGACTTACATACTTAGTAAATCAAGATTAATGTGTTCAATTTGTAGACCACTTTAATAGGTTTAACTTCACTATTCTGGTAGTTTTGCATCATGACAAATCTATTCTGATCCAATTGTATACATTTGCGTTATGCAATAGGAATGACCGAGAAACTCTTTTCTTGCAAATAAAAAATGATACACGGACTTAGGCTGTGTACAATTTTTTTAATTTTGTTGTTTTTGTGTTTAAGTTTAAGGCAGGCTTGCTGGGAAATTTGTTTGACTAATGGCCTTGCTTGTCCCCTGTTGTGGTAACAGTCTAAAAACACGTTTCAACGACTACTTCAGACGAAAATGTCGGAAAGCAATGGAAAGGCAGGAAACCTTAGAGAATAAAGTAAACTGGCATTTGAGGCTCTGTTATGATCTGGAGGGAAAACACTGGGACAAAGAGACTAAGGGGGAGAGACCCCAGAGGCGGGGGTCCAAAAGAATTTATTAAATAAACAGAAAACTAGAAAGGGGGGAAGAAACGGGGCACTCCGGCCAACAGAAACACCGTGCAACTGCACTGAAGAGAGGAGAACACAGGAATCCAAAACAACCGGAGACACTAGGGGGCAGACTCGGGACAAGGGAGCTAGGGGAACAAGGGAACTAGGGGACACTTGGAACAAGGGAGCTAGGGAACACTCAGGAATTAGGGAACTAGGGGACACTCTGAACAAGGGAGCTAGAGGAACTCGGAACAAGGGAACTAGGGGACACTTGGAACAAGGGAGCAAGGAATCACTCGGGAACAAGGGAACTCGGGAACAACAGGCAGAGGGCAGGCACAGGATGAGACGACGGGCACAGCTGGCAGGTGGCTGACTCGAAAGGCACAGCTGGCCGGGAGAAGGGTAGGGGAAACATCAGGAGGGGGGCAGACAGGACGGTAGGAGCATCTTGGGCTCAGGAGACGGCAGGAACGCTGGGGCTCAGGAGACGGCAGGAACGCTGGGGCTCAGGAGACGGCAGGAACGCTGGGGCTCAGGAGACGGCAGGAACGCTGGGGCTCAGGAGACGGCAGGAACGCTGGGGCTCAGGAAGAGGAAGGCGACTGGCACACAGGGGCACAGGAAGGCGAAGGCGACTGGCATGCTAGGGCACAGGAAGGCGAAGGCGACTGGCACACTGGGGCACAGGAAGGCGAAGGCGACTGGCACGCTGGGGCACAGGAAGGCAAAGGCGACTGGCAGACTGGGGCACAGGAAGGCAAAGGCGACTGGCACACTGGGGCACAGGAAGGCAAAGGCGACTGGCACACTGCGGCACAGGAAGGCGAAGACGACTGGCACACTGGGGCGCAGGAAGGCGAAGACGACTGGCACACTGGGGCACAGGAAGGCAAAGGCGACTGGCACACTGCGGCACAGGAAGGCGAAGGCGACTGGCACACTGCGGCACAGGAAGGCGAAGACGACTGGCACACTGGGGCGCAGGAAGGCGAAGGCGACTGGCACGCTGGGGCGCAGGGGCTAGAAGGCGGCAGGTAGGGCAGGCTGGGCTGGGAAATGAGGCTGATGAAACACAGAAGGTAAGGGGACCAGAGGGAAGGTGCGCAGGGCAGGGAGTGCAGCGCGAGCGAAGTCAGGTCTGATCTGAAGTGCTGCAGAGCTGGAACAGATGTAGGGCAGGGCACGGAGAGACACAGGTGCAGGAACTTAATATAATTAACAAGGGGTGGAACATAAGGGAAACTTAATTACATGAAACAGATACACATTAACACACAGACGAGGATCACAAGACAGTCCCAAAGACGGGATAAATAAACTGGAGAAGTATTTCACAGTGGATAGAAAGAGACAAGACAGATAAAAATACAGAAGGTTCTGCAGGAAAACTTAGCAAAGCCAGTGAAAGAAAAGCAAGAGGCGGAGTCTACAACAGGGCGACTGCTGAGAGATCATTAGTCAGTTAGTAAGTGCAGCTATACAATCCCGGGTGCTTTTTAGTAGGTTAGTCTAATATACAATGTTAGTTTGGTTAGTAAATTGTAGAAAATAACAAACTGTTAGTAGGGGCTAGTAACATAGGAATGCAAGGGAAAATTAGTAAACGAGAAAGGAAGGAAGGCTGAAACCCAGAATCCATTGAATCACCCGAAATAGTGTCACAATCAATTAAGATAGAAAACTGCAACAAACAATGACGCGACCGGGGAGAAAGCAAAGACAGTACATGGGTAAGACGTGGACTGGAATAACACGGGAGAGAAACGAAATGTGAAACACTAAGACATGGACTAAAAACCAACATCACAAAAATAATAAACCTAAAATTAACTAACCAAAACACACAGACCACGGAACACAACCGGCTCAGCCTTTCAAATAAAAAAAAATGACCTTTGGCCATGATGATCCTCGTAGCAGCAGTTTTCATTTGCAGGGGGACATGGAAACGGTAAGACTGACGTTAAATTAATAGGCTATCGCAAGTTTGCATTCGGTTAAAATTTACTTAAGCTTTCAAAAAGCCCCCACTGATGGACCAGTTGTTCATAGCCAACTATTTGATGTACATTGATTTGTTGTTTAACGGTGCCAAATAAAATTAGCCCTGGAATACCGGAAGACTTTACAAATTTTCCATTTCAAAACCCCGTCTCGACGTTCAGAATCACCCGTCATTTAACTTGAAACCAGTGAGTACTGTGGTTCTGAAGCTAGTGAGCTATATGCGCTTTAGAGTCGTAAGTAAGATATATAACATTATTTTTAAAAGGTTATTTATGAGTCAATCTAAATAGTTCAATGGTTATATTGAAAAATTCTAAATGCCCCTAAAGTCACATTTCTTTTTCACATTAATTCATGTAAATAATAATCAAAATAATTATTATTATATTTCCGTGACAAAATAGTTTATATGTTGACAATTTAATGTTTTAATACAGGACAGCATCATTGTATTAAATTTATATCAGGACATCTTTTGGATAAATAGGATCTTTAATATTAACAAGTGTCTGCCACTAACATGGCAATATCCCCCGCCGCCACCATTTTATGTGTCCGTACGGATGGACGTAATACATAATATCAATGTTCTGTGGGAAATATGGTCAAACTCTTTCACTGCTTGTGGTGATTTTGTCAACATTTCTGGAACATCAAAACCTTCAAAAATCGCTCGAACCACTGTGGCTTTGGACGATTTTGAAAGATTTTTTTCCTCCTTGAAATTTTGACCAAGTCACCAACAGTAGTGAAAGGGTTAAGGTCACAAACTTTGACAGTAAATTGAAAGTCTTAGGTAAAGGTTCAAGTTGTCAGTTAATGTAAAACTGCATTATAACGGCGCTTTGAAAGTATTTTTAGCTTAATTTTTGAAACCTTGGGAGGAAAATCATTGAGGTAGGAAAGATACAAGGAAAAAATGTTTTCAGCACATTAATTTTTCACATTTTTCTGTGGGAGGGTCCCCAGGTCCCCTCCTTGCTGTGGCCACCCCCCCCCCCCCACCCCCTTTCAGCAAATCCTGGATCTGCCCCTGCTTGTTGGTTGTCCGTTGATACAAGTTAAGCCAACAGGCACAATTTTTACAATATAGGAAGAGGCTATGAACAAAGATCTGACCTAAATCAGGGCATGAAATTATGTATGCTGAACACAACTCTTTAGAAAACGAGCTGACAGTTCTTGCATGAAATGGCCTTTAGTTCTTTGCGGTTTGACTATTTTACATTTTTTTTAGCACACTCCAGGGTACAGCGCGGGATTCAAGTCCAGCAAAGACCAAGTGAGAAATGTTTCAGACCCAGAGTTAAAAGCTCTGTCTGAACCACTGAACAGTATGAAGTGCGGCACTCCTGGGCCACCAGCGTGTTTAAAATGTAGGCTAAAGATTATAACTTGTTGGCAAGTAGAAGTCTGCTGTCTACTGCCTAACAGTTTGTGATGACAGCCTATGGCAGCCTCCGCTAGTCTTGTGTAGAAGATGCACGTCAGGCATTTATATGTATTGGCCACACTTTGGATGAATTGTTGCTCATAAAGGCTTTATAGAGCATGTATAATGCCTTCATAAATGAGACAATGTGTTCATAAATCATACATAAGCAAATGTCATGCTTTGTAAAGGGTGAAATAACACATCCTTATTCAACATGTGATGCCAGATGTGACAATGACAATGTCACTTAGCTGACAATGTCGACCTTTATAGCATTTAGCCACTAGCTAAGCGACATTGTCAGTTATATCACATCTGGCATCACATGCTGAATAAGGATGTGTTATTTCACCCTTTACAAAGCATGACATTTGCTTATGTATGATTTATGAAGACATTATGTCTCATTAATGAAGGCATTATACATGCTGTATAATGCCTTTATGAGCAAATATTCACTTAAAGTGTGAGCTGATTATCGAATCTTTTTAATTGCACTCCTTTGCACCAGTCTCAGCAACTTCCAAAACAGGTTTCCTTCCATATGCCCATCCCAGCAATGGCATGCAGTCCTGACGTGTCTCCACCAAGACTTCCACTAATAAAACCGTAAAGTCATCTCCAACTTTCGGAGAGACGCAGGACAAATTTGGCTGGACGCAGTTCTGAACAAATATGCAGTAAAAAGGAGGATCATAAATACATTTAAAGTCAAATAAATGCTGCTTGTGTGCAACATACAACACACTGTACCAGGTACAGTCAGATTTTATTCTGTACTTCCTGTAAACTGCAGTGTCTTTTATTCTGCAGATTTACTGTCGAATCACTTTTCCTTCCACAGATTTTAACTCATTTTGCCGTTGTGTGTCTGTTCCCATAAGGTTAACCCTTAGAGTGCTGAAACAAATTTTCAAAAAGATTATAAATTAAAATCACCTTGTGCTGTTGAAAACCCATCATTTGGCAACTCGTTCAAAAGAGCTCCGTTAAACTAAAAACCACATGATAGGCTTTCAACAGCTTTGAATTTGAAATCTTACATAATTGAGCAACACTATTTGTGCTTAGTGTTCTAAGGTTCAATGCGCGTGACCCACCAATGTAGGATATTTTTCATGAGTACGCACTGAATGATTGAGTGAGTTCTTCTCCAAAGTTTTGGAATGAGGAAATATCACGCTTTGCTCTATACTAGCATTTGGTTATAATATGCAATCTTGCATCTGGCCTACATCTGTTAGAGCAGATTGTAATTACTGATTAGGACACAGTCAATAAATTTTGAACATTTTCATGCTGAGGGGAATTTGAAAGAAAATGCAGCGGAGCAAAGCTGAGATACAAGAAAATTTATAAAGTTTTCTTCATAAATAAACAGTGTGACACATTATAAAATGACAAACAGGTAAACAGCGGAGGCTTGCATTCAATGTAACGCTCTTTCTCTGCGCAAAAATTCTTAAAATGTCAATCATAAGAGTGACTAAAGCAGAATGTAACCATCACTTGGATAAATAACTCCCACCACATCCAGAAAAAAGCGACTCTGA
Organism: Gymnothorax reevesii; assembly: GCA_029721435.1. NCBI lineage: Eukaryota > Metazoa > Chordata > Actinopteri > Anguilliformes > Muraenidae > Gymnothorax > Gymnothorax reevesii. The sequence continues at coordinate 176,210,614 of CM056574.1, forward strand.
CACGCATTACGCAGGTACAAAAACAGATCATTTTGTTCATTAAATGTGCTTGAGGGTCTTTGAAGATTCAACTATTTCACTGACTTTAGATGCGAAGGCATCCTGACACAGAAATTTTCTTTACTTCTGGTCTAAATATCTCTGTTTTTGAGGGCATTGCTCTTATTTTATTTTGCTACAAAATGAACAAATGAGGAACAGATTGCTCGAACAAATGAAGGTCCCCCACCTTCTCTTTGTCTCAGTCTGCAGAGAGACACATATGAAGGTGGCTGGAGCTTTATAAATATCCCATCAAAAAAAGCAGCCAAGAATAACAGCACAATTACTTGTTAAATATCTTACCGTCTCTCAGGTGCTTGTGTAAGGGGATCATTTTAGCCTCTGTGAATTGCTGTTAAAAGTCCAAGAAATTCATCAAAGTCAAAAGGCAGAATTTCATTCTTGGGTTCTCTCATGCTACTGTTTTTGTGTAGTCTATTTTTACATTCAAAAGACTAAAGCGAACGGTCTCTCTGCTCGCTATAATGCACCATTCCAATGACAAGAAATGTTTGAGGCTGTCAGTCATTGGCAGCTCTTCTCAGTACCAGTGCAAGAATATAAAAATAAACCCTGAATAAAATAAATAAAAGTCCATGTAAGCAAGACATTCCTGGAGGCATTGCATCAAAATCTCTGTTCGGATGGTGGGTCATAATGGACATATTTTCCGATTTTCAGCAGCGTGCAGGCCTGTTACATTCCTACTCATTATAATTTTCAAGTACTTTTTTCCTGGGTGAACTATCTTACTAGGATGCCTGCTGTGGTACCAAATTTATTAGAAATGACTCCCCTCATTTCAGCTTTGAGTGGATAGTGAGAATCAAAAAAAAAAAAAGTAACTTCACTGATCAGATCAGGGACCACAAAAACATGCACCATAGGAACACTCCTACCAGAACCCCTGACCAAGGAACTGGCTTTAGAACTGGAGTTGGTCCCCGGGCGCTGCTCTGTGGCTGCCCACTGCTCCTGACTATAGGATGGGTCAAATGCAGAGGACAAATTACCCCACGGGATTCAATAAAGTATTTCTTATTTATTTTTTATTTTATTCCATTTTGCTAAAAAAAAATAAAATTAAATTAAAAAATTAACTCAATGACCTTGGTTTCATGGGTTTATTGGAATGCTGCATAGCTACATTACAATGAAATATGGTTGCATCTTCAACTACTATTTGTCTAATTTTTAGAATGAAAATAAACTTGACGAATTTAGTGTCCATCAGTACCCTCAGAATGAAGCCGACATGATAATTTAAAAAGATAAAAGTTATTAATTTCACAAATTTGACAACTGTGGTCTGTATAAATTAAATTACAATCCTGCACAATTAACAGGGAAAACCTTTAATGAGGCTGTTGGAGTGAATAAAGTCCAGATGAATATTTTTCTGCAGGAATAAGTGGCGTGATATCAAAAGCACAAATGCATAATCATATTAATGCTGAAGCAGTATTAGTCCTGTTCCAGGAGCCACAGCAGGTTTTGTGTTTGAGTCTGTGTGGGGCCTCCATCTCCTCCCCTTGTTCTTGTGAAAACTTGTTTTTTTCCACAGTTCAAAAACACCTCAGGTACTGGACAGTCTAAATCACCCATATTCAGTAAGTACTGCATATGAGTGTATGAGTGACCCCTGCAATGGATCAGTATACTTTAAAGTTTGAGTGAAAACCCGTTGGCCAGTGGATGATATGAGTGGCTCCAGTGACAGATGGAAGTACGGAGGTATGGACCTTCAGGGCGCCTACATTACTGTATGACTGTAGCACTCTGGATGGGAAAGACTGTAATAAGTTGCAGCGACTTTGGCTGTCAGACTGCATGACTCGGAATGTTTCGACAGTGCGAATGTCAGCTTTTTCATCATGAAGATGGTTCTATGTCCATTTTAGAGGATTTGAGAAAAATAGATTTTTAAGTTTCCAAGTTTTCTTTGATATCATGTATTTTTATGTATCTTTTTTTTTTTTACCTAAATTAATATTTTTAATTTGTTCAAGAGTTTTGTGGCTACTGACGATGGCGTTCTGATTCTCTAGTTTCTGTAGGATTTTGCTGCTCCAACTTTGTTCCCTTTCAATTTTCCCATGAAGCCAAACGAGCCTCTCAGTGGTGGACATTACACATACATTATACTGTACTATATACTATACGTTACACATTGTATTTAACTGCATTTGTTACCAGTTTTCAGTAACAACCACTTTCTGGTTAAAATTCAGCTCACAGATATGCAAACATGCCGGCTATTGCATCATGCAAATTACAAGGCAAGAAACAAAATATGACAACTGCCAATTAAGACAACAGAAAATTAAGGTAAGACGTGATTGCCTACAGTCAGAATTTGTTTTAAAATTCAAGAGTTGCTGTCGGACTTGTATCAGATCACAGGAGACTCCAAGATATTACACGTTTTCAACAAAATGTTATATCCATCTTGTGGCTGTAAATTAAATTGAGGTGGGAGGACCTTGTTTCAAAGCTTCTGGAACATTTTATTTTTTCAAATGAGCAAATGTGCTTACTTTTAAAAATATGAGGGAAAGAGGAAAAGACATGAATATTTTCACAGCTGAATGAATCCTGCTTAATTATCTTTTTTGGTGCTTGGCTCTCTGCCCCTCCAAAAATTAAACTGTGACAGTGTCCATGCAAGCAAATACTGAGTGATACATTACAGATTCAGAAAAAAATGAGGAGGGAGAAATATTGATCAAAGATGATTTGACCTTGAATGTCTCAAAGGAGCAAATCTGAAAAAAAAAAAAAAAACTAAAAAAAAACAGAAGCAGAGAGCAATCGTAAATATCCCTGTGAAATATGGCTGACACTGTGTGTAAAGTACATGTAGATTTAAAGCAAGATAAAGGTGCCATTGAAAAGCCCCAAGTCTGATTCAAACCCACAACTCAAGGTAAACTATGTGTTCTCATATTTATTTATTTAATTTATGTTGGCACAGTGAGCTCCATAATTTATTGTACAATGACACGTTTTGTGTTACTTTGGTTCTGTTATCCGAGTCAATGACCGGATCTAAATTGATCAATTGAACATGCATTTCACATCCTGCATAAACAAATGAAGGCAAAAAAAATTCATATGGTGCAAGCTAGGGTGTGAAGGCAGGTCCGTGCCCCGCCAGTGGCATCCCGAGGTAGCAGCCAGAGAAAATATACATTCGCTTGGGCAGACCTGTCAGGAGGAAGGACCAGGGAGTTTGCAGGAATGCAATCAATAACAATGATTTATTCGCCAGGTAGGCAAGACCTTAAATCAACAGACCAAACATCAGTTACCACGAATTTAGAGAAATATAAAAGTCATACCTGGCGAAAGCTACACACAAAGTTGTGTGAGGGCGAGATCAGAGAGACGATCTGCCATAGCTATGGAGGCTACACACAGCATAGAGATGCACGTGCGGGAAGTCGGCTGCGATCTTCCATAATTAAAGAGGCTACACACGCTCTTGAGTACGCAGGCAGAGGTTGGATACAATCTTCCCAGAATGGATTGTCTCTCTTTGCTTTAAGCCAAATCATGTCTTTGATCCAGGCGGCATGGCCATAAATTACCTGGAAGCATAGGCGGAGTTTGCGGGGTTGCGGGGGGGGCATTGCCCCCCCTAGCCTCTGAAAAATGTCACTGCATTCAGTCTAAAATAGGCCGAATACAATTCTGTTTTTTCCTACATGTATTTATATTAACACATATTTTGTATAATTTAATAACACATGAAATGATTGCAATAAATAAATCTGAATTCTGTTTTGTTTGTTTTAGTGATAAATTCATTTTTGAGCAGTCATGTGACATGGCAAGTTGCAAGACGCAGTGTTGTCTCATGCAGACAGCTACTCGGCGAACCTGGCTAGCTAAGGCTGAACAATGAGCAGTTATGGACATTAGGCGATATTTAAAAATTCCCAGTAAAACTGAAACGGTTAAACATCGGCCGGCTGAGTCTGCCAGCCAGCAGCTGCCACAATGTGAAGACCTGGAGACGCAGACAACCAGAAGCAGCTCTAGACTAGCTAGCGCTAGCCTGGCTAACACAGCTAAGCTGCCGCCAAGGTCGTTAGCTAACTCCAAGGCGCTGCCAAGATCGTCAGCTCCGTCCACAGCAAAGCTACCGCCACTCCCGGGACCGTCGGCACTGTCCCGAGCAGAGCCACCGGCGCCGCCTGGACCATCAGCGCTGTCCCCAGCGGAGCCGCCGCCCGGACCATCTTCGCAGCAACCAGCAGAGCTGCCAGCGCCGCCTGGACCGTCAGCGCTCTCCCCAGCGGAGCTGCCACCAGGACAGTCAGCGCAGTACCTAGCGGATCTGCCACTGCTCAGACCATCAGCTCAATCTACTGCACACCTGCTACCTGCACCATCAGCTCAGTTCAAGCTCAGGTGCAGTGATCTTGGAGAAAAGCACTGCAGTCCCAGGCAGCCAGCTTTGAGGGAATACCCCTCAAAAATGTTTGGAAAAACAAAGCAATCGTTTTCTGCTTACTATTACAAATATTCTTGGCTGGAATACTCTGTTAGGAAGGATGCTGTTTTCTGTTTCGCATGCCGCCACTTCCAGAGTAACAGTGGTGTAGAGGACTCATTTTGCAAGGGCATAAGTGACTAAAAAAACTGGGCAGTAAACTGGACAAACATGCAAACTCCCAGGCACATCTGAACTGCATGGAATGGAATAACTTTAAAAAAGTGCATCTGCAGGATCTGCAGGAAGTATAGCAGCGAAACTCTCTGAAAGCCATAAGGCTGCTGTTGAAAAGAACAGATTTTATTTGTGCAAAGTTATAGACATTGTGAGGCTATTGTCTAAACTCGGATTGCCGTTTCGTGGACACAGGGAGGGGCACGAGTCAGAATCACGAGGCAATTTTCTAGAGGTTTGTGACTTCTTCTCCAAGTACGACACTGATTTTAAAAACATGCAGTCTAACTACTTTAATGCCACAAGCCCTGATTTCCAGAAGTAATTGATATATGTGCGAACTTGGCCCATGCAGAAATTGCAGAAAAAGTGCGGGATACTGGCTTTTTTTCTATAATCGCAGATGAGGCCAGGTCCTCCAAAACTGAACAGTTATCAGTTTGTTTGAGATATGCAGAGCATCTTGAGATCAAGGAGCGTTTTCTGTGCTTCACTGATTGCTCAGCATCTCGTAACGCGGCTGGGATTGTGGACGCAATAAACTAAGGACTGGAGAGGTGTGGACTAAAATTCATCCCGATTGTTGCCCAGAGTTACGATAGCGCTTCCGTGATGTCTGGTCAAGTATCTGGCGTGCAGCAGCGCATGAAAGAGACCCATCCGTACGCAGTGTACATACACTGCTTGGCACACAAACTCAATCTGGTGCTCGTTCTTGAACGTCATTGGTAAAGTGTACTCTGTATTTGCAGAGCCTTCAAACCATCACCGATTCATTGAAATCCAGAAATCGCAAAATATGAAACAAAGTGAAATAGCGCAGCCAAGTGAAACGAGATGGGTGTGCAAGTGGCGATCTGTGAATGCAGTTAAAACTCACTTCTCCGCAATTACAGGGAGCCTGAGAGAAATCAGCAATGAAGGAGACCAGTGGCCTTTATGAGCACATGACTCGGATATCATTCATTACATGTCTAATTTTGTTTGAAGACATTCTGCGCGTGATCCATGTTACGCACAAGGCCCTGCAGTCCTCAAACTGCACGCTTTCTGGAGCCGTGGCGCTTACCGACATCCTGAAAGCGCACTTCACATCCCAGAGACAGGCAAATAAGTGGAGTGAAAAAGTTCTGTCAGGACAACAACGTGCCTGGACATGGGGAACTAGAAGTGGAGTGTCATACTCCTGATCCCCTTGCATCCAAAAGAAAGCGGACCACGAAGCGCCCCAGCACCCTGGAGAGTTTCCTGGTTACAACTACTTTGGGCCAAAGAGAAACTGATGAAGGTGGCACACAAACACCACCTATATGTCCCCGTGCTGGATACCCTCATCAATGAGCTGGAGAGGCGATTCACAGGAGAGGCTATTGAACTTGCGCGGGCATGTGCAGCAGTGTTCAGATGTGACAAAAATGGAATTGATCCTCTCCTTAAGAAATACGCACAGCCGCTGAAAATTCACCCGCTCCTTGTTGGAGCAGAGATGGAGCTTGTTAAGGCGTCTGCTGTCACACCTGTTTCACAAGAGCATCTTCAAAAGACTGTTCAAAAGGACAGCTATCCGAATCGGTACAAGATGCTCCAATTGGCACTAAGTCTGCCTGTGGGATCTGCAACCTCTGAGAGAAGTTTTTCTGCAATGAGGAGAATTCGGAATTGGCTGCGGTCAAAGATGGGAGAAACAAGGTTTTCATCACTGGCGGTTCTTCACATTGCGGAGGAGATGACAGCAAAATTGTCACCTGCGAGGATAGTGGATATATACGCTGGACCCAAGAAAAGGCGTTTACTTCTACACTAGGTAAGACACTGGTCATTTATTTTTATTTACAAGCTTCCAATAGCAGCTGGTTACACTCTTGCCTGGCATCTTCTTATTGTGCATGTGTGCGCACTATGAATCGGACGAGTGTCCAATGCTTTCTCTTGTGCGTATACGCTTTCTCAATTAACACGAAATTAGTAAATGTTTAACTTTACACCTGCACTAGCTTTTTAAAAATGATAGATGGGAGTGAGAAGCCGCTTGATATAGGCCTAAACAAATTGATTTTTTACTTTAAACAAATTTTCGCTTCATGGTTGACAGTATGCTTCAGTTGTGTGCACTCATGTGCGACAGAAGAATAGCCGACAGTGTCAACCGTGCTGCCGACACTATGAATGCCTCTGTCTGATATCACAAAGTGGCAAGAGACTAATCTTATGCAATGGTGTTGGACTATGGAGAGCTTGGCACGGCCGTCTTTTGTTACAGTATGCCTAATACGTGCAATAACTGGACGAGGTGAACTCACGTCAGTAAAAAAAAATGCTTGCCCCCCCAGCACAAATTTCAAACTCCGCCTATGCCTGGAAGGGGGGTTGAATCTGGTTTTTGGGTTTCCACCATTTGGAGGATGTAATAAAACGATGTAGCAGTGGGATAAGAACAGAATGATTACCTGAGAGGATTCTGACCAATTTTCAGGAGTTTCCAATAAGTAATGAACCATAATTTCAATGGGAATGAAACATACTCCATTCAACTCCTTGGATTCTCCAGAGAATAACAAGACCAAACATGATAGGAGTAAGTACTAATATGATGCAGTTGCCATGAAAAAGTCTTAAGATTAATTATTATATATTATTATTTTAAACAGATAATTTAAGGTCCAGTTATATTAAAGACTGAGGACAATAATATGACTTCCAGAGGGGGTATTTTTTTACGGCTGATTTTATAGCAAGACTAAAATCAGAAAAAAACATAAATAAATAAAATCATCAATGTGTTGAATTATTCCGATCACCCTTTCATTTGACGCGTTTTTACCCTACAAGCACCATAATATGGACAGACCTGACAAAAAGGGAAAATCACAGTTATGTGTTACGCCTCTCTTGTTCTACCAAATGCAGCAGCGAAAAAGATATCGCCATTCAATCAAAGAAATTCAACGCTTGCTCGAAATATAGGTGGATGAAAACATACAATCACAACTGGATACTACACACAAAAACTCAGAGATTTATGGACTAATTTGTGAGTAGTTACATTCAGTGGTTATCACAGAATAATCGATCCGTGCCGTGACAAACTAAGAAAGCGGCTGCGGTATTTCGGAGTGTGGGACACTGTGCGAAAGTCTGGTAGCTCAAGTAATGAGATCGATATATTTTTGTGGTATCAGGCAGTGGACAGCATAATCGGCCAGAAACGCAGGGGCGAAAGAATTCTGTATGCAACAGTCACCAATGTCGAATGTAGGCTAATCAGTACATTTTCGGCTTACCCTGATGTTTGGGTACCCAGAGTCAGATGTGTAAAAACATAAAGCATTCAGTCAAGAAAGTTTCAAGTTTAATTTCTCGTGCTGCTGTATGTGGTCATCCATGTTACAGATCACACACGCACACGCAGCATATGCATGCGCGATATTAATATTCAATATTAATATTCTAAA